>CAMXCT020004590.1:13096-23096 GCA_947184155.2 Cladocopium goreaui | reverse complement strand
GCCCACAGGTCACGGGTGTCACGGTCACAGCGAAGCCGGTCAACTTTGGAGTCTGACAATGATCTTTCCTTTTTTTCCCGTTCGTTACTTTTTGATTCCTTTCGAGTGGGCTTGGGCCCGCGAACAAGCTTTCCCGCATGCTGCAAAGGCCCATGTGCTCTGGGCTTAGGGATGGGATGGAAGGAGAATCTGTCGGGAAACGCCCCGATTCCTCCAAACTGGTTGGACAAGGCGATTTCAGATTCTGCCATCCCAGTGCCTTTCCCAGCCAAGTGTCGGAGTTTTTCTAGACCTTGTAGTCGCTGCTTTGCTCGTTCACCTTGAGCAGCCAAAAGGCTTCTAGGCCCAGACTCGAAGTCATCGAGCTCTTCGAGCTCTTCAAGCTCTTCAGTGCAATGCCTGAGGTCTGCAAGAAGAGGGCGCTGAGGTCGAGGCCGGCCCGGTCTTTCTTTGAAATGGCTGGCCCAGCCTGCCTTCAAAACCTCCAGGTCTTCATCCACTCCACTCGAGTGAAAATCTTCAAGAATGCGCCCTGCAACATTTTTTTTGTATGTCTTCAGGACTTGATCAAAGCAATCACTATGCTGTGCTCGGAAGAAAACGATCCTTCCTTCGTCCTGATCCCTCTGTTTATCAAACCTCTGTTGTCGACCACGTGCTTGTCTCTCGATGTGACGCTGGATGGCACCACAATTGCTGCTCGACATTTTCTACAGCGCGCAAACCGGGCCTATAAAAATTTGCCACCGGTGATTTGTACATTTTGCTGTACATGTTTGTATGGCATGATGTTGGAATCAATGCTGCTGTTTGGCACTTGGGTTGTTTTCAGTTCCACATGCTCTCCCGGTATGAGGCTGCCCCCAAAATTATTTGAAAACAGCAAGTCTGTGCAAAAGTTGCTGGAGGTTTGCCTGTATGAGGTCAGGAAGTTGCCTTCCGGGGCATTAACCAACCTATCAAGTTCATCACTTATTCCTCAACCTGCAGAGGTTGTGCGCAAAAACTGACACATTCGAGCTGCAGAGATAAATGCAACCAACAGGGTCGCACTTTACCCTGTCTGACTATAGATTTGGTTTGGTCCTGATTGTTGTTGAGATTCTAGCTTTTGCACTGTCTTGATGGAGCCCAGATTGCCATGGGGGCCATACAGCCGCAGGGAAGGCAGTGCGTCCTTTGCCAGCTTTGCGAAAACTCTAGGATCTGGGCCAACAACGACGATGACGACGACGGCGACGACAACGACCGCAAAAAGAACACGAACAAGAACCAGAACAAGAACAAGCAGAATAAGAAGAAAAAAACACGGACAACTGATGTATAAAGAACAGACACAAATCCGCCGGCCTGCCGGCATGTCTGATTGTGAGGTGTTGTTCTTGTTTCTGTTCTTGTTTTGTACTTGTTTCTGTTCTTGGCTTGTGCTTGTTCCTTTGTTCTCTTCCCGCGCGTTTTTGCTTCGTCTGAATCAAAGTCACCCCCCCTCCCCCCCTTCCCCCCCCTCCGTACGTTCGACACTTGGAGGCTGTATCACAATCCAAAAGGCGATGGATCAATACTAATCAAAAGGCAGCGAAGCAAACCATAGGCGCAAAATGGACGCAACTGATTCCGCCTGCTTCGGGCCGTAATAGGCTTTCCAGAAAGACATGCCGATGAAGCCGCTGGAACCGCTGGAGCCGATCAGGCCAATTGAGCCGATGAGAACGCTGGAGCCGCTGACACCGATGGAGCCGATGAGGCCGATGGAGCCGATGAGGCCGATGAGGCCGATGAGGCCGATGGAGCCGAGAGGCCGATGAGGCCGATGAGGCCGATGGAGCTGCTGGAGCCAATGAAGCCGATGGAGCCGATGAGGCCCCTCGAGCCGCTGGAGCCGATCAACCCGATGGAGCCGCTGAGGCCGCTGGAGCCGATGAGGCCGATGGAGCTGACGCAGGCCGATGGAGCCGCTGGAGCCGTTGAGGCCGATGGAGCCGATGAGGCCGATGCTGGAGCCGCTGGAGCCAATGAGGCCGATGGAGCCGCTGGAGCCGCTGAGGCCGATGGAGCCGGTGAGGCCGGAGCCAATGAGGCCGATGGAGCCGCTGGAGCCGATGAGGCCGATGGAGCCGGGCCGATGGGGCCGATGGAGCCGATGGAGCCGATGAGGCCGATGGACAGGCCGATGGACAGGCTGATGGACCAGGCGCGCCACAATGCGAAGCACCCATGCTCTGAAAGTGGCGCCTGGCGCCGGAGATAAATGCAGTATTGCCAGTATAAAGAGAGTTGCAGGGTGACAGCTCCCCCTCCCTCCCCCTCCCCCTCCCCCTCTCCCCCTCCCCCTTTCCCCCTCCCCACCACCACCACCACCACGACGACGACGACGACGAAGACGACGACGACGACGACGACTACTACTACTACTACTCCTGCTGCTGCTGCGGCTGCTGCTGCTGCTACTGCTACTGCCGCTACTGCCACTACTGCCACTACTGCCACTGGTACTACTACCACTCCTACTCCCACTCCTACTCCCACTCCTACTCCCACTCCTACTCCCACTCCTACGCCTCCTCCGACGCCTACTCCGACTTCGACTCGTCAGAAGTTTACGCACAGAAGCTTTTGCACACCGAAGCTTTTGCACACAGAAGCCTTTACACACAGAGGCGTTCCCGGCTTCCGTCCAAAAAGCGAGAGTTCTCCATTTGGCGTTCATTTTCATTCAAGCTAGGGGGAGGTGCACCTCCCCCCCCCAACCCTTGCTCCAAGCCCGCTCAAGCTAGAAGTGGCTGCACCACCCCCCCCTCCAGCCTTGCTAGTATCATCTTCCTGCACAACGCACCATCCCCTACCTCAAAGCCTAAATATCCACCACCCCCAGCTTACCTTCAGACCATGGGAGATGCACCACCCCCCCCCAGCTGTGCCCATCCAAGGTTGGGGGGGGTGCACCACCCCCCCCCAGCTGTGCCCATCCAAGGTGGGGGGGGTACACCACCCCCCCCACCTCCACCCCTTCAAGGGGAGAGATCTTTTGATCCGTTTCGTTTCGCTTCTTTTCCTTTGTGCCTTGTTATTGTTGTTCTCGTTGTTGTTCTTCCTTCTTCTTCTTGTTCTTGTGTCTGGCGTCGTCTGTCTTGTATTGTGCCTTAAACATTACCCCACATAAATTTCCTAAGGCTGGTGGGGGGCATGGGGGGGAGGGCGCAGCGCCTCCCCCCAAAGAACACAGGAAGAACAGCGTTCTGGTTTTGATCCGTTTCCTTTCTGTTCTTTTCCTTTGTGCCGTGTTATTGTTATTCTCGTCGTTGTTCTTCCTTCTTCTTTCTGTTGTTGTCTCTGGTGTCGTCGTTTTTGCCCCCCACCAGCCTTAGGAAACAATACAAGACAGACGACACCAGACACAAGAAGAAGAAGGAAGAACAACAACGAGAACAACAAGAACAAGGCACAAAGGAAAAGAAGCGAAACGAAACGGATCAAAGCCAGAACGCTGTTCTTCCTGTGTTCTTTGGGGGGGAGGCGCTGCGCCCTCCCCCCCATGCCGCCCCACCAGCCTTAGGAAATTTATGTGGGGTAATGTTTAAGGCACAATACAAGACAGACGACGCCAGACACAAGAACAAGAAGAAGAAGGAAGAACAACAACGAGAACAACAATAACAAGGCACAAAGGAAAAGAAGCGAAAGGAAACGGATCAAAGCCAGAACGCTGTTCTTCCTGTGTTCTTTGGGGGGGAGGCGCTGCGCCCTTGTTTTTGTTTCGACCTAATACCTACATAGGTACATGCATGAGTATTGAGCACATTTATATGCGCCTTCAAGGCTCAAGAAAGAGGTATATAGAGTAACCCTGTAGACAAGCACTGACCGGCAACAGGCTGAGAGTAAAAGAGTGCTGTCATTGGGGAAGACGCCTTAGCTGATCTTGAAGTAGACGCTAGGGCCCCTCTTCAAGTGGTAGCGGAGCAGTGATCCCTCATTGAGGGTGAGCTCCAGGTAGAGCCCAAGAAATGGCAAGCCATGGCTATGATGATGATGACTTCGACATTGTCGATGCAAATGAATGGAACCAATATGACTCTTATGCAATGAGAAGAGCACCCCAGCATACACAGATTCATATGACGCAACAGATGACCACAAAGGTTGCTCCAGCCTATGATGGGCGAACCAGCTTCTTTGCTTTTGAGGATGCAATTGATGACTGGTGTGACATTACGGAGTTAGAACCAGAGAAACGTGGTCCAGCATTGCGCAACAGACTGGAAGGAGATGCTCAACAATACAAGAGGCTATTGGATAGAGAATTACTCAGGGATCCCTATGAAGGAGTGGCTTATTTCAAAAGATTTCTACGACCTCATTTCATCAAAGGTGCCCAGAACGTGTTCTTATACCGTTTCATGCAGTTCATGAAGTTCAACAGAGGAACCATGGATCTTCAGAAGTGGATGACTAGATTTCAACTCACTGGCAATAGACTTATTGAGTCTTGGATGGATTTACTTCCAGAAGTAACAGTGACTAGTCCTGAAGCAATTCTGTTTGTTCAACAACGACGTCAAGAACATGAACGAGATCAACAAGAGAGAGCTGATGTAGCAGCAGCCTCAGGAACACCCCATGTAGTTGTTCCTTGGTCAGATGAACTGGCACTAGCGGCATTCAGACAATTTCAGGAAAATCGTAGACAAGTACAGCGACAAGCATTCCCACTGGGTGAAAATTTGCTAGCATTGATTTTTGTAAGTCTAGCTGACCTGAGTCAAGATCAGAGAAATACACTCACAAGTATCATGACACATCGTGGACGAACCCTCGATCAATACAACATTCAAGAACTACGTGACCTGTTTTTGGAAATGTTTTGCACTACCAAAACAGCAGTTGACAATCCATTGATGCAACCCTCTGGCATGGCACAGAGAAGATCTTTCCTCGTACTGGATGAAGGTGAATTAGAAGGAACCGACGGCTATTGGGCCGAAGATGAAGAAGACGGCGCAGAAGGATTCCTGGATGCTTTAGAAGATGTTTTCTGGGTTTATGATGACGCCAACTTCACATGGTATCAGAGAAGGTTCCAAGGCAAATACATCAGACGAGGCAAAGGTAAAGGAAAGAGAAAAGGAAAAGGAAAAGGCAGAGGAGGACGAAGGTTCTTCAGATCAAGAAAAGGAAAAGGCCGAGGAAAAGGAAGAAGAAAGGCCGTGCTCACATGGTGAGTGAAGAAGATTATGAAGAAGATTGGCAAGAAGATGAATGGAATGAAAACTATGACGGCTATTGGGCCGATGATCAAACCTGGAATGAAGGCTATTGGGCCTATGATGATCTGTACTACATGGATGAGTATGGATACTTCCAGAGGAAAGGAAAAGGAAAAGGAAAAGGAAAGAAAGGCAAGAAAGGCAAGGATGATGATGGAAAAGGAGGAAAGCCAGGAGATGGAAAAGGCAAGTCGAACTATGTTCAACCTCAGACCACATCAGTTCCTGCCATACAGAATCAACAAACTCAACAAGCTCATTATTCTTCTGCAGCTTCAAGTTCTGGTCATGGTTTCTTTTCATTTGGAACAACTGAACCAGCACGTGTTGATGTTGCAGAGACAGAGCCAGCACGTGTTGATGTTTTGACATCCACGTATGCAGCACAAGATGAACAACGACGTACTCGTCGTGGAGGACAGAACCAACGTGATGCAAGAGCACATCAAAACAGGAGAGAAATGAAGAGATTCCCTGTTCTGGTTGGAGAAGTTGGTGCACTACGACAAGGTGTACAACAACGTCCAGCTGTAGTGCCCAGGCAAGTTGGTCTTCAAGAAGGTGAGGCTTCATGGAAGCCATTGGCAGAAGGCACATCATTGTTTTCACATGGATGCTCTACAGAGATAGAGGAACCATCACAGCAGAGTGCTTTTTCATTTCATACTGTACAAACTGATCTGGCATGTGAGAAAGGACTAGCTTTTCACACAGAGAATTCTGCACCACCAACTGTGTGTATTCTGGATCTTGGATGCACAAGAGCTATGGGCTCTCGACGAGCAGTTGAAGCATTTTGCAGATATGTTGATTCACATCCCAACAGTGGACTCTGGTATGAAATTCAGCCAACAAGTTCAAGATTCTTCTTTGCAAATTCACAACAATCCAAATGTACTGAGAAGCTCGTGATATTCATGTATGATCATGGATGGAACACTCAGTTTACAGAATTCGACATTGTCGAAGAAGGTGATGTCCCACTGTTGATGTCACTTCCACAGATGAGAAACCTTGGATTTCAATTTGAACTTACTCCAGAGAAGGCTTATTTGTCCTGTGCACGTATTGGCATGAGAAAAATGGTTTTGAGGACAGCCATTAGTACTCATCTCATTCTCGACCTACAAGATGTAGCATGGTACATGAGCCAAGTTCATTTCAAGACTCCACAAGTCAAAAGTTTCTATTCACAACACGATCACTTTGAGTACAGCCAGATTGCTGTCAAACAAGATGATCATGAAGGAGAAGCTTTGGTGACTGGTGACTACTGGCAGGTTGATCCACTACGTCGTGAACTCATCAGGCACCACAAGGACAAGAGAATGAACTTGCATGAGATGACTCGATCAGAGAAAACTCCAATTCCAAACGATCAACTTCTTGATGAGAGAGAAACCCACATTGAATTCCAGAAGAGCAAGAAGAAGGTTCTTCACAAGGACAACTGGCGCACTGAGAAGAAGAGGTTTTCTGAACAGAGTGAAGAGTTCTGGAAGGGCAAGACCATCTACAAGATCAAGGAGGACTACGTGATCCCAGATGACATTGTCAGAAGTGACATTGATCGTGCAAAGCCCTTTCGTGGAAACATTGATGATCTTTTTCACCCTGAGTCAGCCTCTTCAGTGCCATCAGGTGTACAGAAGAAGAAGCCAAGCTCCTTAAAGAAGGAGGAAGGCAAACCGATTTCAAATGGACCAGGCTCGAAAAAGATTGAGGTAGGTCCACCTGCAGCCAAAAGACACGTAGGTAAGCAGAAACCTCAGGGTGTCGATGACTCTCAATCAGGTTCATCAAGAAAGAAGGTTGTTGTCTCCTATCCCAAGCTTGATGAAGAAGATGAGCTTGATAAGGTAGCTAGGGAGTTAGGTTTGGACAAAATTGATTCAGATGAACCTCAAGTCATTGAACCAAACATTCTGCACCTGCGCGCAACCGTGGTAAGCAAGATTCAGAAAGTCAAGTTGAGAAACTAGGTAGTGATGCTCTTGAGCCTAGGCGAGTTTCGATTCCACTGCCTGGTAGTGAAGTGCAAGCCATGACACCAGCATACAGAAAGATGCTCAGGAAACTGGAGGATAGTGTGGAACTTTACAAGCTTCATATCAAACACTATCACATGTCTCCTACTCAATTCAGACGAAGGACTTCCATGTTAGGACTTCCTGACTCTGTCTATCAGAAGTATGAGGAGATGTACAACAAGTGTCGTGTGTGTAGTACTTCCATTGCACCACCGCCGCGAGCCAGAATTTCAGGCATACGATCCACCAACTTTGGAGATGTTATCTTTGTTGATCATGCTGAAATTCAGTTGAGGAAGAACAAGTACATGGTGTTGCTTGTTCTTGATGGTGCAACCAACTTACTTTGGGCTACGGCACAAAACTCACTGAACAACAAGGAGACCATTCAGGCTCTAAGGTTGTGGAGTGATGAACACAATTGTATGCCTAAAGCCATTGTAGGTGATGAAGCTTTCTTTCAAGAAGACTTTCTGACTTATTACCGAACTCATGGTATCAAGGAATGTCCCTGTGGTTCAAGAACCCCATGGCCTAACAGAGCTGAATCAGCTGTCAGACTTTTCAAACGACAATGGCAAATCATGTCCAAGAACCTTGAAGATGATAGGTTCAAAGGAATCACCATCAGAGAAGCTGTGAAGCGTACTGTTTGGGCCAGAAACACTCAACTCACTGTTAGTGGTTATTCTCCTTTGGAAATTGCCACTGGTAGAAGACCACCAGATCTTCTGGATATTGAGACTTCTGATCCTGCTCAACTTAGTGTTGACCCTTTACCTGAAGACAGAACACAACTCGAGTTGCAAAGGTTAGCACTGAGGGCACATCAGGAAGCCAGACAAGCTGCTGACCTCAGACATGACATGGCCAAACGAACAATGCCATCAGATGGACCTTACAAACCAGGTGACAAGGTTTTCGTTTGGAGTTCCCCTGTCAATGCTAATGCTATTGCTTCAAAGGCATGGAAGAAGGAAAGATGGATCAGAGGTACTGTTATCTCTCAAGAAGGTGCTATGGTCAATGTTCATGTTGACAACGCAGTCATGCGTGTTAATCAATCGAAGGTGAGACGTGACCATGATGAATGGCATGATGTTGCTGTTCCTGGACTTGACACATCAGAACCTGTTCCACTTGCAGTTGAAGATGAAGATGACTATGAACCAGACATAGCTGAATATGCTGAAGCCTATTTAGGTGAACAAGCTCACTGGTTTTGTCAAACTGGCAAGTGTGATGTTGTGGAACTTTTCAGTAGCAACACTGGTCTTAGTTGGCACATGGCACGATTGAACATGAAGGTTGGTGAATCCATTGACCACAAGCATGGTTGGAGTTTCAACAGCAAAAAGAAACAAAACCAAGTTTGGAAACAACTTGAGAAGCTTGATCCTGAATACGTGTTGATTACAAATCCTTCACCAAATTCCTGGAAATACTCGGTATTCAAGTTTTGCCTTGATGTGATGAAATGGCAAGCTGACCGAGGAAAAGGTTTCTTGGTGATTGCACCACCTGATTCAGGATTTGCTCAGTTTTTGGCTTGGAAGAAATTTCAGAAGGACAGAATCAAGTATCACATTGGTTGTTTCAACCTTGACATGACAAATTACTGCCGTTGTGATCCTTCAATCAAGAACTTGCGTGTGTATTACAATCATGATGAAGACTTTGACATGTTGGAACCACAGCATGCCTTCAATAGAGAAGGGAAGCTTTGGAATGATCCACAATGGAAGGTCTTACCATCTTATTTGTGTTCATTCATTGCGCAGTTCACACAACTCGTACCTTTGCAGAACATGAGACAATGTTTCTTGTTTGAAGATCTGTTGGAACATTTTGATGATGGAGCATTGTGTGGCACGTCAATGTTTTTGGACCGTGAACCTGAGTGCTCGTGTTTGTTGCAAGATTTGCATCATGTTGAGACCTCGATTCCAGTGCCGTTGAAGCACATTCTTCCACAGAGATTTACCACTCAGTTACTTGTTCAAACATTGAGGAAGATTGATCAGTTGCCAAGGAGTACAGAGGCTAGTGTCAGAGAATCAACTGACCCCAGAATCATTGAACTGATTCCGGGACTTCAAGATGTCAGAAAGAAGACATTGCCTCAAATGTACTTTGAAGATTGCAGCGTGTTCAGAGGAACTTATGGAAGAGTGAATCCTTTGTTTCAACATCCTGAAGATGCTGTCTTACTCATTTGGAAACCTGGTGACTATGATCATGTTTACTTCATGTTCGTGTCACAGTTGTATCCACATCATGAACAGTTCAAAATCCATGAATGGAGTATGATCGTCTTTTCACGAGAAACGACTGGTGCTATCAAAAGGAGAGTTGAAGATCCTCCTAGTTCAAGTAGCACACCACCAAATGGTGACGATCCCGTTCATCCAGATCAGCATGGTGATGTTCCACCAAATGATGATGAGATGTTGAGTGGTGATGAACCAGAAGATCCTCTGGATGATGATAATCAACCTGATTACAATACTGGACCTGATCCAGATGATGATGATGATCAAGAGTACATCATTCCAGATGATTATGGACCACCACCTGATGATGATTTGGATATGCCAGGAATACAGGACTCGGGGGAACACATCAACCAAGTTCACCATCAACTCCGTTTTCCAATCCTGACATTCCAATCGAAGAAATTGCTGATCCTGGACAAGATGACGATTC
>CAMXCT020004590.1:0-12996 GCA_947184155.2 Cladocopium goreaui | reverse complement strand
TGTTCTTCCTGTGTTCTTTGGGGGGGAGGCGCTGCGCCCTCCCCCCCATGCCCCCCACCAGCCTTAAGAAATTTATGTGGGGCAATGTTTAAGGCACAATACAAGACAAACGACACCAGACACAAGAACAAGAAGAAGAAGGAAGAACAACAACGAGAACAACAATAACAAGGCACAAAGGAAAAGAAGCGAAACGAAACGGATCAAAGCCAGAACGATGTTCTTCCTGTGTTCTTTGGGGGGGACGCGCTGCGCCCTCCCCCCCATGCCCCCCACCAGCCTTAGGAAATTTATGTGGGGTAATGTTTAAGGCACAATACAAGACAGACGACACCAGACACAAGAACAAGAAAGAAGAAGGAAGAACAACAACGAGAACAACAATAACAAGGCACAAAGGAAAAGAAGCGAATCGAAACGGATCAAAGCCAGAACGCTGTTCTTCCTGTGTTCTTTGGGGTGCCCCCCACCAGCCTTAAGAAATTTATGTGGGGCAATGTTTAAGGCACAATACAAGACAGACGACACCAGACACAAGAACAAGAAGAAGAAGGAAGAACGACAACGAGAACAACAATAACAAGGCACAAAGGAAAAGAAGCGAATCGAAACGGATCAAAGCCAGAACGCTGTTCTTCCTGTGTTCTTTGGGGGGGAGGCGCTGCGCCCTCCCCCCCATGCCGCCCCACCAGCCTTAGGAAATTTAGTGGGGTAATGTTTAAGGCACAATACAAGACAGACGACGCCAGACACAAGAACAAGAAGAAGAAGGAAGAACAACAACGAGAACAACAATAACAAGGCACAAAGGAAAAGAAGCGAAAGGAAACGGATCAAAGCCAGAACGCTGTTCTTCCTGTGTTCTTTGGGGGGGGGGCGCTGCGCCCTCCCCCCCATGCCCCCCACCAGCCTTAGGAAATTTATGTGGGGTAATGTTTAAGGCACAATACAAGACAGACGACACCAGACACAAGAACAAGAAACAAGAAGGAAGAACAACAACGAGAACAACAATAACAAGGCAGAAAGGAAAAGAAGCGAAACGAAACGGATCAAAGCCAGAACGATGTTCTTCCTGTGTTCTTTGGGGGGGACGCGCTGCGCCCTCCCCCCCATGCCCCCCACCAGCCTTAGGAAATTTATGTGGGGTAATGTTTAAGGCACAATACAAGACAGACGACACCAGACACAAGAACAAGAAGAAGAAGGAAGAACAACAACGAGAACAAGAATAACAAGGCACAAAGGAAAAGAAGCGAAACGAAACGGATCAAAGCCAGAACGCTGTTCTTCCTGTGTTCTTTGGGGGGGAGGCGCTGCGCCCTCCCCCCCATGCCGCCCCACCAGCCTTAGGAAATTTATGTGGGGTAATGTTTAAGGCACAATACAAGACAGACGACGCCAGACACAAGAACAAGAAGAAGAAGGAAGAACAACAACGAGAACAACAATAACAAGGCACAAAGGAAAAGAAGCGAAAGGAAACGGATCAAAGCCAGAACGCTGTTCTTCCTGTGTTCTTTGGGGGGGAGGCGCTGCGCCCTCCCCCCCATGCCCCCCACCAGCCTTAAGAAATTTATGTGGGGTAATGTTTAAGGCACAATACAAGACAGACGACACCAGACACAAGAACAAGAAAGAAGAAGGAAGAACAACAACGAGAACAACAATAACAAGGCACAAAGGAAAAGAAGCGAAACGAAACGGATCAAAGCCAGACCGCTGTTCTTCCTGTGTTCTTTGGGGGGGAGGCGCTGCGCCCTCCCCCCCATGCCCCCCACCAGCCTTAGGAAATTTATGTGGGGTAATGTTTAAGGCACAATACAAGACAGACGACACCAGACACAAGAACAAGAAGAAGAAGGAAGAACAACAACGAGAACAACAATAACAAGGCACAAAGGAAAAGAAGCGACACGAAACGGATCAAAGCCAGAACGATGTTCTTCCTGTGTTCTTTGGGGGGGAGGTGCTGCGCCCTCCCCCCCATGCCCCCCACCAGCCTTAAGAAATTTATGTGGGGTAATGTTTAAGGCACAATACAAGACAGACGACACCAGACACAATAACAAGAAGAAGAAGGAAGAACAACAACGAGAACAACAATAACAAGGCACAAAGGAAAAGAAGCGAAACGAAACGGATCCAAGCCAGAACCATGTTCTTCCTGTGTACTACTACAACAACAACAACTACTACTACTACTACCACTACTACTACTATTATTACTACTACTATTACAACAACAACAACTACTACTACTGCTACTACTGCTACTACTACTCCTACTCCTGCTCCTACTCCTACTACTACTACTCTACTACTCTACGACTCTACTACCCTACTACTCTATTACTCTATTATTCTACTACTCTACTACTCTACTGTTACTACGACGACGCCGACGACGACGAGGACGACGACGACGACGACGACTACTACTACTACTACTACTAATACTAATACTACTACTACTACTACTCCTCCTGCTACTACTACTACTACTACTACTCCTGCTGCTACTACTACTACTACTACTCCTGCTGCTTCTGCTGCTGCTACTGCTACTGCTACTGCTATTACTACTACTATTACCACTACAACTACTTGTACTACTACTACTACTATTATTACTACTACTATTACAACTACAACTACTACTACTACCACTACTACTACTACCACTACTACTACTACTACTACTACTACTACTACTACTACTACTATCAACAACTAACTCCAAAGCGTAAATTTGTGTTATGCTACTACTACTACTACTACTACGACGACGACTACTACTACTACTACTGCTTCTACTTCTAGTCAGGCCAAAATCTAAAAAAAGATTTGCTGCGAGATGAGGAGTAGTGGGTGGTGGAGCCTTCCCTCCTGATCGTTGGAAGCTGGGGGGAGGGGGTCACTCCGCCCTGTTTGTCGGCAGCTGAGGGGGGGGGTGGTGGACCCACCCCCCCCTTGTTTGTCGGCAGCTGAGGGGGGGGTGGTGGACCCACCCTCCCCTTTGTGAATGGCTACAGTGACTATGAATGGCTATAGTGACAAAGCTGGGGGGGGGTGGTGCACCCCCCCTCCCCAAGTTGAAGAAGAACACAAGTGAGCAAACTATCCTGAAACCACTCTCAAACCCGAAACCAGTCCAAAACCACTCTGAAACCAGTTTAAAAGGTCATTTCAAAGGACCCCATGTAACCATTAACTAATCCTCACAGGTGTTGTGGGCACCGCTACTTGTTCAACTGGGCGAAACTGGGGGCAACCGCTATCTCCCCCAAGATCACCTACTAACGACGCCGACCAAGCTGCTAAGTAGGCCGCTGAGTATACTCACAAAATCCAAATACAACATCAAGAAGCACGCAAAAGCCTTGGTCATCATGAGTCAAAACTATTCAAACCTGTACCCCCCAGGGTTTTGAAGAAATAGCTGGTAAATGGATGTGTGTTCCCCCAACAATTAACAGGTTTTGCCTTGACTCTCCGTCTCTGTCCAAGTGATTCCATGAACAGTGACATGCAGCGACCGAAACTCTTGCAGAAATACCCACACTCAAAGATGTCCCGGAAGGGAATTCATGGGAATAAGAACCAACAATATTTCTTTTCTTGGGCTCCTTCCCCTTTGAAAAGCATGAGTAAACAATCACTATACTGGAACATTGATCAAGCATCCCTTCTTCTACAGTATGTAGTCGCCTACATAGCCTACATGAGTGTTCAAATACCTACTGGCCACGGCCAGAAACATACAATTGTCAATTCAAGATCATCATCCTGTTTGTGGGGATGGGAACAACGTAGATATTTGAACCCACCAGCTAGATCAGTCTTTGTCACACACACACATCCATATTATGGTTGGTGAACCTTCATTTACAGTATCTGACAGGATGTCAAAATTTCACCTGAAGTGAGGACGATTCGGGACAGCTACCCAGCAATCTCCCCTGAATTTCCCAATTCTTAACCCTCTGGTAAACATACAAAAAGCTATTGAACATGGCCTCTTATAGTGAGTTTTCCCATTAAACATGGTGATTTTCCATGGTTATGGGACAGTTTACCAGAGGGTACCACCATCTCCCATCATTTCTGTTGGTCAATTCCCGGTGAAACCACCATAGAACCGCCAAGTGATTCACCATGCACCACGACTGTCACTGCATTGTCAAGGGGCCGGGCTTTTGGTGCCATCTCCCACCCCAGCCACATACCTTGCAACGCCAAGGAGGGATTGGTGTCAAGGAAACTATCACATATCAAATTGTTGATGACATATCCCATTAAATTAACCATTAATGTCATATCAATATCAGAAAACGTGGTTTTCAGCCTCCAAAATCGTTGAATCGTTGACCATTCTTATTCTTGGAGGTTTCCCATGACTGTTCGCTTGAGCTATGGAATGAGTAAATTTAAAAATTGGCTACAACAATGTAAGCTAAACACATCTACACACCAAGGAAGTTTCTGAAATTGATGGAATTTCTATCCTTTCATATCTAGTCTATGCTATTTTCATCTAATTTCAAGAGCATCATTTTGATGCTCAACAACATGTAACTCAAACACATCCAAAACTTGGGGAGAACGACAAACAAATCTAGGCCGCGGCCGGTTGGTGGTTTCAACCCCTCTGAAAAATATTAGTCAGTTGGGGGTTATTTCCAATATATATATATATATATGTGGAAAAATAAATTAAAGGACCGGATAACCCCACAAGTCAACTTCTTCCTAAAATGAGCTTCAATGGTTTCAGCGGGGACAGGGAAGGAAGGAAAGACAAAGGAGGTGGTGAAAGATCGTGTATGTATGTATGTATGTAGGTATGTATGCATGCATGCATGCATGTATGCATGTATGTATGCATCCGACGATGATGACATAGAGGAAAGGTACCTGGCCGCAGAAGTGTTGAACACGAATGTAGCTGGTTGTCAATGCAACTATGGAAGACACGACACAGTCACCAGTCAGTCCAAAGGCAACAGTTCACCATGACACGTGACACTGTGCAGGTGTTGCCACGCCTTCACGGGCGTCAAGCGCGCCTCGTCCAAGCGCGCCACCCAGTGCCATAACGCCTGCCACGCAAAACGACGGTAGATGTGAGGTTGTGCCACGCCTGCCACGTGAAACGAAGGTGGATGTCACCAAGTGCCACGCCTGCCACGCAGAAGTGGCGCGGCGTCACGGGCGTCACGCGCGCCTAAACCCAGTCCAAGCGCGCCACCCAGTGCCATAAGTGTACCACGCCTGCCACGCAAAACGACGGTAGATGTGAGGTTGTGCCACGCCTGCCACGTGAAACGAAGGTGGATGTGTGTTTGTGCCACGCCTGCCACGCAGAAGTGGCGCGGCGTCACGGGCGTCACGCGCGCCTAAACCAAGTCCAAGCGCGCCACCCAGTGCCATGTGTACCACGCCTGCCACGCAAAACGACGGTAGATGTGAGGTTGTGCCACGCCTGCCACGTGAAACGAAGGTGGATGTCACCAAGTGCCACGCCTGCCACGCAGAAGTGGCGCGGCGTCACGGGCGTCACGCGCGCCTAAACCCAGTCCAAGCGCGCCACCCAGTGCCATAAGTGCCACGCCTGCCACGCAAAACGACGGTAGATGTGAGGTTGTGCCACGCCTGCCACGTGAAACGAAGGTGGATGTGAGTTTGTGCCACGCCTGCCACGCAGAAGTGGCGCGGCGTCACGGGCGTCACGCGCGCCTAAACCCAAGTCCAAGCGCGCCACCCAGTGCCATGTGTACCACGCCTGCCACGCAAAACGACGGTAGATGTGAGGTTGTGCCACGCCTGCCACGTGAAACGAAGGTGGATGTCACCAAGTGCCACGCCTGCCACGCAGAAGTGGCGCGGCGTCACGGGCGTCACGCGCGCCTAAACCCAGTCCAAGCGCGCCACCCAGTGCCATGTGCCACGCCTGCCACGCAAAACGACGGTAGATGTGAGGTTGTGCCACGCCTGCCACGTGAAACGAAGGGGATGTCACAAGTGCCACGCCTGCCACGCAGAAGTGGCGCGGCGTCACGGGCGTCACGCGCGCCTAAACCAGTCCAAGCGCGCCACCCAGTGCCATGTGCCACGCTGCCACGCAAAACGACGGTAGATGTGAGGTTGTGCCACGCCTGCCACGTGAAACGAAGGTGGATATCACCAAGTGCCACGCCTGCCACGCAGAAGTGGCGCGGCGTCACGGGCGTCACGCGCGCCTAAACCCAGTCCAAGCGCGCCACCCAGTGCCATAAGTGCCACGCCTGCCACGCAAAACAACGGTAGATGTGAGGTTGCGCCACGCCTGCCACGTGAAACGAAGGTGGATGTGTGTTTGTGCCACGCCTGCCACGCAGAAGTGGCGCGGCGTCACGGGCGTCACGCGCGCCTAAACCCAATCCAAGCGCGCCACCCAGTGCCATGTGTACCACGCCTGCCACGCAAAACGACGGTAGATGTGAGGTTGTGCCACGCCTGCCACGTGAAACGAAGGTGGATGTGTGTTTGTGCCACGCCTGCCACGCAGAAGTGGCGCGGCGTCACGGGCGTCACGCGCGCCTAAACCCAGTCCAAGCGCGCCACCCAGTGCCATGTGTACCACGCCTGCCACGCAAAACGACAGAGTGTGTGTGTGTGTGCGCGTGTGTGTGTGTGTGAAGTGATTGTCTGTTAAGTTTGTGTATGTTAAGTTTGTGTGTGTGAAATTATTGTATGTGAAGTTTGTGTGTGTGAAATTATTGTATGTTAAGTTTGTGTGTGTGTGAAGTTATTGTCTGTTAAGTTTGTGTGTGTGTGTTAAGTTTGTGTGCGTTAAGTTTGTGTATGTTAAGTTTGTGAAGTTATTGTCTGTTAAGTTTGTGTGTGTTAAGTTTGTGTGTGTTAAGTTTGTGTGTGTGTGAAGTTATTGTCTGTTGTATGTGAAGTTTGTGTGTGAAATTATTGTATGTTAAGTTTGTGTGTGTGAAGTTATTGTCTGTTAAGTTTGTGTGTGTTAAGTTTGTGTGTGTTAAGTTTGTGTATGTTAAGTTTGTGAAGTTATTGTCTGTTAAGTTTGTGTGTGTGTTAAGTTTGTGTGTGTTAAGTTTGTGTGTGTGAAGTTATTGTCTGTTAAGTTTGTGTGTGTTAAGTTTGTGTGCGTGAAATTATTGTATGTGAAGTTTGTGTGTGTGAAATTATTGTATGTGAAGTTTGTGTGTGTGAAGTTATTGTCTGTTAAGTTTGTGTGTGTTAAGTTTGTGTGTGTTAAGTTTGTGTGTGTTAAGTTTGTGTGTGTGAAATTATTGTATGTTAAGTTTGTGTGTGTTGTGTTACGGAGGCGGCGGGAGGAGGAGGAGAAGCCCGGGATACAGAATCAAAAACAAGAACCCCACACAAAGATGTGGGGAAAAATGTTCCAAACCACCAACCAGTAGGTCTTCCAAAGGGTCAAAAACTCATCTGCGCACTCAGAATTGATTCATCTGTGCACTCACCCTTTTACTCCATTCTTGACTCATCTGTGCACTCAAACGCACTCAAACTTGACTCATCTGTACACGGATGGGGTTGGGGCTGGGGTGGGGTGCCAATAACGCTCATGTTCCCATGCGCACGCACGCGCAGTACACACTCATCATGTCTTGGGATGGGGTTGGGGTAAAGTAGAAAGACATGACTCAGGACTATGCATGATCTCAGACTGGCGAAGCTTCGCGTGCAAGGACGAGTTCACAAAAAAATACGTGTGTACAGACGCACTAACCCTGCCAAAGTGGGCTCAAATCTGCTGATTGTGCATTTTTCATCACCTCCCTAAACATCATAGCCGCTTAATTGGAAAATGAATGGGCTGCTGCTCTCCGCTTCGCAAACATGGCTGGATGCGATTTCCCTGCTGGCCGCTGCTAGTTGGGAATGGATGGCGATGGATAACTTTGATATTTCAATTACCAGCTTTGATCGAGGGTAATTCAGCTTCAGGAATGTTACCTAATCAGAGCCTTATGTTACAATGTACAGACATATTTTAAAAAACAAACTAGGATCCTAGGTAGTCCCTGCATCTTGGATGCCTCAGTCATTTCAATCGGCCTTTGCCTTGTTCATTGGGCCAGTCCTGCACGTTTATCCCTTCGGGCCCTTCAGGGTAACTGTTTTCCCTCCTCTTGCTACTGTGCTATATCATACCATGGTTGCCCTCCACAATCTCCAGAAAATCGATGTTGTTCGTCCAAGTTGCTTCCAAAAAATGAAGTAATTGAGCAGGCTACTTGGCCACACAGTCACGATTTGGCCGGTGGACAAACATTGCACAACAAAATGGATCATGCACATTCATGTTGGATTCATGTGCTACGTGTGCAGAAAAGAACACATCGGAACTGGCTGAAGGTAAACACCTGACTTCACACCGCATTCACAATGCATCGGCATGAAACTGCACATCCAAGGTTTCCTGATGAGGAAGTCGAAGATTACCTATGGAGTCGGTGTTTTCCCGGAACCTTTTAAAGAACACCAGATGTCCAAGCATCATGGGGGTGGCCACGATGCTAACCACCAATTCGTAGGCCATGTATTCATCATAGCCATCCGGCATGGAGGTAGGCCAGCCTGGTTCTCATTGAAAGGCCCATTTCGGGGATGTGAGATTTCCCCTTGCCACGCTCGCCAGAGGCTAATGAGATATGAATGGGCTATTTATGTAAAGTAACCCTGGAAAAACGTGACAAAGCAGCGGGAAACTGCCTATTTCTCCATAATTTGCCTTTAAAATATTGCAAATGGCTAGGTCAGATATCCTGTGTTTTTCACCAATGCGGGTCGCAGTCGGGTCAGTTCCAGTGGTCGGCCAGAACTTGATATCTCTCCTTCCTGGCATATCATGGAGACAATCTATTTTCATGACTGGACCATGAATTACCCTCTAGTAAACTAACATAGCTATTGAAAATGGCCATAGAAATAGTGGATTTTCCCATTAATAGCATGGTGATTTTCCATAGTTATGGGACAGTTTACCAGAAGGTATTGAAAAACAAATTCCATAGTTTCAATTCCATAGTTAAAGCTTTGGTTAGCTGAGGGATAATACCAATTCCATAGTTATGTTTGTTTTCCATAGTTATGTTAGTTTACCAGAGGGTAAAAAAGAAACAAATTGAATTGAAAATCCCAAATAGGTCGAAGTCTGTTGAAATTGTCATCGCGCATTGACCCCGCCTGGAGGAAAGAAGATCCCCGAACGGGCTTTGGAACTGCTCGGCAACCGGGTGCAGGGTCCAAGTTCATACCTTTCCTGGCAACGTCCCAAAAACTCCCAACAATATCCAACATCTTCAGATTCCACTCAGTTCTGGTATTCCCATTCCGACTGTTCATCAAGTCCCAAAATACTAAATGGGGCAAAGATCTTTTGTACTATGTGGTATGTCGCAGTAACACATGAGCCGTTGACATAGAAAATTGTGGTGATGTCAGAGCTGTTTCGTGTGCAACAAACATTGGATCGACAATAACAAAAGAAGTGATTGGTGGTTTCAACCCCTCTGAAAAATATTGGTCAGTTGGGATGATTATTCCCAATATATGGAGAAATAAAATTAATGTTCCAAACCACCAACCAGAGAAACATGTGAACTTCACATGTCCAAAAAACTGGCAAACAAAAAGGGCAACGTCGGAAATTGACTGCCAAAAAGGAGAGATCCCGCACTAAATCAAGGTTTCAGGTGTTGATTGGTGAAAAAACTTGGGAGAAGGGATGATAATTGGGTTGTCTGAAACATGCTACCTCTAGAATCCAATTGTGAACCATGTGTTATTCCTACTATTATTTTTCTTCTATTTTAGGGGGTATACGCAATTTTCAGACACCCCCAAATATCAGACTGTTGACGGGATATCCTATTGATATCCCACTAATATTCCCATATCGTTGTGATTGGCTTATATTTACCCTCTGGTTATTAAAAATAGCTATGGAAAATTGCCAATTTATCATGTATAGATGATTTATGATGATTTACCTATTAAAAATGGTGATTTCTCATAGCCTCTGGTATATCCCTATGGTTGCTAGACTATCCCCCACTTTGGTTGGTTATAGCCCTTCGATGGTTGGTTATCAATCCTATTGAATAACATCAATTCCAATTATTAGTCCATCTTTATGCCATGTACAAAAAAAATAAACGCATTGATAGACCCCATGAAACCTCCCTAAAATTCAGCCAAAGAATCGTCTCGCAGTCTCACGCTCTGCCCATCTTCTTCCAGTTCAGATGCTACGGGGTGATCGGTAGCCACACCATCCTGATACAAAGCCCGATAGGTTGGGATATAACATGATGTTTGACCCTGAAAAATGTTATCCACTTTTAGCAAAATAGCCTGACCTGAAAAAGTAAACATATTGATATGAAATAATTATATATATAATGTAAATCTATAGTTAACTTAATAGTTCACTGTGTGGACATATTGTGTCATTGCCATACATAAATATCATCTCGAAAAACCAATGGCTATCCAAGGAAATGATCTACACATATGATAACATATATTAAACATGTATATCCGATATCTGTATGCTGTCCAGCTCTATTTATTGAATCTTGAATTACTGTACGGGTGTTGGGTAAGTGACTCAAGCTTCAGGCTGATTGGTGCTTGGTTCATCTTGGTTCGTTGGATCCTGTTCTTACCTTGGTGGAATTCATTGGAATTCCTTGAAACCACCAACCTCTTACCCGGCAAACCCCATCCGTCACAAAGAAGTCAGGTTGCGTCTTGCCTCAAATCACCGTTTGACGTTTCAAACAAGCAAATTCAATTGAACATTAACGTGGAACCACGTCCCGGAGTGACAATTATGTGGTCATAGGACTCCTTAAAATCTGGAACCACAAAACATACTGCCTTTCGTCATTTTTCCTAAGGAATCGCATCGTTTGGCCCAGAAACCGTGGTTTAGTTAGTGAATGTCTAGTAGGGGATTTACATGGATTTATACTTATTTTGGATCAGTTAGGGTGTGTTTTTAATCAGAGATGGTCTATCAGATAGTCTATCATGCTATGAACAGGCCAATGCAAGCACTGCTTTCTACGGAATTTGATCCGCCTACAGGCATTGCAATGGTCATCAATAAGATTTCTCAAACAAACGTCATTTTTGGGAGTTGCACGTGTTTGCTTCTTTTTTCTTCTGGGAATTTCAGGTGCGTATTCTTTTTCACATTTTTTTTCACTTACCCTCTCCAACTTGGGCTAGAGATAGGTGCCGTGCACAAGTTCCAAGGACTGATGCGAAGGATCTCGAATGAGGATCATGAGGTGAGTTGGCAACTTTTCTCACGACTTTTGAAGACATTTGAATACCCACTGGGACCCACTGCATGGCATGTTTGACAGGCCATTGACGGTACTTATCAGTGAAGTCAGGAACGAATCAAGGGACAAATCAGCAACAAACACCGAAGTCCACTGATAATTGCCACCAGTTGGGTGATCCAGGTCTACATATTAGTATATATTCTAAATGTATATAATTATGTGTATATATATATACACAGTTGTTTATAATATAATTAATGAAATTGGATATGCCCGGGCGTACGCCAACGCAACCACAAAATGCCAAGAATCTTGATCGAACCACACGCCATCCACACTCATTAAAGCCTTTCCCGGAATCCTGAGTCATACCCTCTGGCAATGAAACATGGCCACATGGGGAAGCGATATGTTAAAACATTGCATATAGTAACCCATAAAACAGATAGGACAAAAAACATACATCACACTACCATGCTGACGGATGCTGATTTAATGTTCTATTTCCTTTGGTGATTACTATAAAATGCGATAAATTGACTTAGGCATCGGATATCATATTACTATAAAATGCGATAAATTGACTTAGGCATCGGATATCATAGGTGGCTGAATGCCGTTTTTTCCGCCAGGTTAAACCGCTCTTCTGGGCGGCTACCAGCGTCAACACCATGGTCAGTGGCCCAACAGGCCAAGCGATAGTCGGCTGTTCTAGAAAGCACCATGGCAGTCCAGTTTATCTCTCTCTTTCTCTCTCTCTCTGCAGTTTATCTCTGTCTTGTTGATTGTTGCAAATGCAAAAGACCATCAGTTTTTTAGTCAAAATTGGCTTCCATAAAATATGAAACCATATATTCTATTCACAACTTGAGAGGGGGAACACGAAAGGTAGGTAAGCAAGAAAGGAACCGAAGAAAAAATGAAGGGGAGAGGGGAGGGAAAAATACATAAAGTGGAGTCTGGTAAACGCGGCCATTTTCTTTCCAAAAATATGAAGGGGAGTCTGCTAAAAGCGACTGAAAGGCTTCGGCGATGTGGTTGGGGTTGGTGGTGGTTGTGGTGTTGCTGGTGTTGGTGGTGCTGGTGGTGTTGGTGTTGTTGGTGGTGGTAGTGTTTCTGGTGTTGCTAGTGTTGTTAGTGTTGTTGGTGTGGTTGGGTTTGTTGGTGGTGTTGGTGTTGTTGGTCGTGTTGTTGGTCGTGTTGTTGGTGTTGGTATTGTTCGTGTTCGTGTTGTTGTTGTTGTTGCTGTTGCTGTTGTTGCTGCTGCTGCTGTTGATGGTGTTGTTGTTGTTGTTGCTGCTGCTGCTGTTGATGGTGTTGTTGTTGTTGTTGTTGTTGTTGTTGTGTGTTGTTGTGTGTTGTTGTGTGTTGTTGTGTGTTGTTGTGTGTTGTTGTGTGTTGTTGTGTGTTGTTGTGTGTTGTTGTGTGGTGTTGTGTGTTGTTGTGTGTTGTTGTGTGTTGTTGTGTGTTGTTGTGTGTTGTTGTGTGCTGTTGTGTGTTGTTGTGTTGTTGTGTGTTGTTGTGTGTTGTTGTGTGTTGTTGTGTGTTGTTGTGTGTTGTTGTGTGTTGTTGTGTGTTGTTGTGTGTTGTTGTGTGTTGTTGTGTGTTGTTGTGTGTTGTTGCGTGTTGTTGTGTGTTGTTGTGTGTTGTTGTGTGT
>CAMXCT020004589.1:0-33979 GCA_947184155.2 Cladocopium goreaui | reverse complement strand
GTGTGGATACTCGCGGTTGAGGTCCGGCAGGGAACACTGGGCGTGGATGGTCGTGGTTAAGGTCCGGCAGGGAACACTGGGCGAGGATGGTCGTAGTTGAGGTCCGGCAGGGAACATTGGATATAGATGGTCGTGGTTGAGGTCCGGCAGGAAATACTAGGCGTAAATGGTCGTGGTTAAGGTCCGGCAGAAAACACTGTAGATCGCGGGTCGCAATTAAGCAAAAACGACGAGGAGGACGAAGCAGGAAGAGGCGGAGGAGGAGGAGAAGAAGGAAAAGGAGGAAAAGGAGGAGGAAGTAACTAATATAAAATCTAATAACCCTCACCTAACAAGTAGGGAATAAATAAATATATTAAATTTTAATTTATTAAATTAAATTTTATTATTATTATTATTTCAAAATATTTTTTAAATTTAATTTCAATATTATTAATTATTAATTTATATCAATTTTATTTAATATAAATTAAATAATTCAAATCCATTAATCCAATATAAAATTTATAATTAATTAAATTAAAATATTACATATTTACATAATTTTAATTTATTTTCAATTCAACCAAATTAGAAATTTAGAAATTAAAATCCATTATTTATATTAAATTAATAAATTAAAATCAATTATTTTAACAAAAATAAATTAAACAAATTAAATAATTAATTTATATTAAAATTCAATAAATTTAATAATTTTTTATAAATTATTAAAAAAATATATTTAAACCATACATATGTACCAAATATATCTAAGACTGATTTTAACCAAAATGTTGCTCCTTATCCGCAAAAGAATTACTGTTATTCATAACATAAACATACTACAAAATAACATAAAATAACTATAGAATTTCGCATTCTCTGCCAATTACTAAATATATTATAAATACAAATTATCATTTTAAAAAATATCTCAAATATACTATGAATACGGTAGACAACATATAATCACCTACCTTATAATCTAAATTCAAAATCACATACCCTTCATGTATTTTCTAATGTCAAATTAATGTACACTAAGTAAGAGTTTGAACGGTATAGATTAGCTACAAAATTAAAATAAACTATTTACCCATAACATATAACAGGTTCAATTTACAGCACACAATATAGGTGATACACCGTTATACAACGCATGTATATTTATGTACACTTCTATTTCTATTTCTATATGTACATGTACATGTATGATGTAGATGTAGTCTTAGATGTAGGTGTAGGTGTACGTATATGTGTTGCACTAATATAGACACATTACAGTATATATATTTATGTGTATATATGTATGTATATATGTATATATATATGATTATATATGATTATATGTATATATGATTATATAATATATATATATATGTATATAGATATGTATACACATTTGGGTCACTTTGTCTATATCTGGATGCTCTCATGTGTCAAAATGTTCAGTGCCGCTGAATCAGCATCCAACACACTTCAGATATCTTCAGATCTTATTTGTCTAGATAATGAATACGTCGTTGGTCGAATTCACTAAGTGTGCAAACTTTACGTGAATCGCAAGCACCTCATCCCAAAAGGATATAGGATTGCGATCTGTTGCACAAACACGGGATGGAAACAAAATCACCAGGTTGGCAAAGTTTCTAACCATCGATTCCTTCCGCAATGCCTAATTGAATTCTATCCGAGATAACCTGAGCTCTGAGCTCGGACCTAAAGTTCAAGTTCAACCTTCGCCGTGAAAAACTGAGATCCCGTGCTCCAGATGATGGCACCTGCTGGATGAGGGAGTGATCGACAAGTCACATTGGTTCGTTAGTATGAACCAGCCTTTATTCTTGGTGCACAAACAACATATTGCCTGCAAAAACCATGAAACATCATGACATCATTTAAAAAATACCAGGTGTATGATGATATATGGTGTATCATGATAGACTGTGATACTCTATTTAGATGTTGCATGATTTTGCACTAAAATGCGACATATAGTGTATCTCTCCAAAAAAACAACATGTGCGACCGACCCAACCTGCCCAGTAGTGAAGGTCCCATTGACATCAACCTCCTGAAAGGTTGGGAAGACATATTCCCAGTGGTTTCAACAATAGTTCCATTGTAGTTCCATTGCCAACTTCTGGAAACAAAACATATCATTGGGAATAACCATGATTACATATGATTACATTGGGATTTAAATATACGAATCACAGTTATTTCCTAAACATGGGGATATGTTCTCGCCCCCGCAGTGGATCAACAAGTGGGATGGTTATCCATTCGCTTTTTGCTGAGGACTTTTCCCAGAGCTCCGGTGGATGCCAGTTGAATCGGCAAATGAGGCAGGATATGGCGAGAATGGAACTTGCTCAGCTCGAATATCTCGAATTGCGCTCAAGCCAATCATTCACCTCCAATTCTTTCAGGGCTTATAAAACCATCTAAATCATTCTAGATTCAAAATCCATATTAATCACCTTAGATCACCAGCCCAAAACTCTCACTAGTGGTGCTTATCAAGGACGCGGCTTACCACAGCGCAAAGCGGTTACTGGGAGCCCTGCCACCATTGCAGCTTCATGAAAGCACTCACCGTCCCAACCTCGTAGGAAACAAAGGGAAGCATGGTATACACCTCATGAAGACTCACATGGAACTCAGAGCTTTGGACGACACTTTTCCAGGCAACGTCGAAACTTTAAAACCTGAGCTACCGACTTGGCACTGGCCCGGAGGCCAACGCTAAGTTGCAGTACTTGCCTGGGATTAGCCGAAGTGCTGGGAGGATGCAGGTCGCAAGTGGCTTCAAGTTGCGATACATGGGATGAACCAATATATATATAATACAGTATCTTGCAACATCTTTACACATATTCCACTACATGACACTCCCCAAAATTAACATAGACCCTGTCACATAGTGGGTTGGAAGGTTACTTTCCACTGAAAAGATCCAAACAGTGTCTGTTTTCAGCGTCTATGTCAAATTTGGTGGAGGGTATCATCCTCTTCCTCCTCATCACGTCCATTCAACGCCGTTCAAAGCCCTCATTTTCATGGATGGCACTGTGCTTTTGATGACAACAAATTACAGAGTGGGACTCTAGAGGTTTGACTGGATATAATCGTAGTTTTCTAGTTTCCCTTGAATGGAATGGACTGTTCAAAGAACTATATATATATAATATAATATATATATAATTAATATATATAATTATATATATATAGATAACGTAGACCGCAAGCCTGCCAGATCTTATACTGGCACCCTTCAGCAAGGGGCTGGCCTTCTGGCAAATAGGAGTCGACGCCGACAAGAGACCATGACTTGTTGGAACCTTGTTGCGTCTCCCTTAGTGACGGCAAAAGCTCGCGATGATGCTACAAACTGGTACTGTGCCATACCTACAGTAGAAACAAAACGACTATATAAGGGTGAACAAAACCCACACAACATAAGCACTACCTATACTTTTGCAGCTTGACAGGGTTTCCACATTGGACTCAGCATGTCTGTGAGCTTGGATTCGGATTCACAAGTCTCCTGAGTTCTTACTTTATCTGAATTGTGATGGGAAGAAAACAAGCAAAAAAGCAGCTGAGCAGCTCAATTGTGGGAATTGAATAGAATCAATGTGAAGCAACCTTTGAGTTTTGATGTTTTGATGGGTTGTGTAGCTTGCAAAGCTGCCAAAGCTTCCAACGGTGATCCCCTGGATTTTTGGTGGTGGAAACTCAACCAGCAAAGGGATGCAGACAACGGCTGGATTAATTAATTCAGCTGCCGAAGATCCCCTCGGAATCACAGTTGGTAACTGTCCATTGGTATTGGAACAGGGGGATAGCAATTGGCCTGAGAAAATAAGACTTTAACATCTGAAGGCTGCTTGGATCTGCTGAAATCTTTCAGGATAGAACTTTTGGGGACACCAAAAGGATCTCATATGGATCGATCAAATGCCCTGCTGAGACACCAGTTGAAGCCGCGGTTGAGAGCGACGAAGGCCACTTTGGCCAATCCTGAGCACCGAGCGGAGCTCACCCCCGGGTTGAATCATGTTGACTCCATTTGTTGTTTCTCTTTGAAGAGGACAATGTCATCCCTCTGCGTACCTTTTGTGCATTCCCCAACGCAGCATTTAGGAAGTCATCCCTTAGTTGTCCCTTGATGTTCCGCCCAACGTGAACGCAACAAATCTTGAGCGTTTTCTGGCACCTGCCCGGATAATGTTGCATTTAGGTTGCGTTTTGAGTCCAAAGTATTTCCACATCAGGAAATTGGAGATGCAGTTCCCAATGTAAACGCTGCATTTGTAGTAATTTCAATCAAACATGGATGCTGCAAAAGCCTGCATTCAGCTTGCGGAAAGAAGAAAAGAGACGACTTTCCAAGTTTGCTCTCCCGAAACTAAATAAATTCTTCAATTTTGGAAAAAAAGAGACGACTTTGTCATTTGCCTGTAGCATGATATTACTAACAACATGATATCGGTTTGACCAAACATAGGGTATACCCCAACATGGAAATATTAATTAGAAAATGATGATAAACCGTTGGAATTTAGGGGGTACCCGGTACTCTATGCCTGGATGAACCCCAATGCGGGTTGGGCCGACAAAATAAACAAAAACAATGGTAAGTTTAACTCCCAAGAAAATGGGTGTTCAGGCAATAGGAAAATCATGTTCAATGGGTTTGAAGATAGGCAGAATGCCAGAAAATCGTGGCTTTGAGCAACAAGAGTTGCTAAGTCAAGCCCCAAAAAGTATCAAAAAATGCTATGACTGCTATGAAGTTGGCTTCATCCTATCCCCCAGGATTCCTTTTATCAACTCCCCAATGTGCTTTTTTTAAATCACCTCCGAACACCTCCCCCAGAACCGAGGAACCGAAGGCCACGTGCCCCAACTTATCCGACCAGGTGCGCCAGCGGGTCACCTGACTTCCACCATCCCCAAGTCA
Source organism: Cladocopium goreaui (assembly GCA_947184155.2). Lineage (NCBI taxonomy): Eukaryota > Dinophyceae > Suessiales > Symbiodiniaceae > Cladocopium > Cladocopium goreaui. Next base: position 29,028 of record CAMXCT020004589.1, on the reverse strand, counting down.
CCATTTTATGGGTTGCAAAGAGACCACATATATATATATATGAATGCATGTATGTATATATATATATAATTATATGTATGTATATGTATATATAAAATATAGTTTATCACATGAATCAAGTGGTGATGACTCGGGGATGGATATTGGGTTTTACATGTTTTGTCACTCAAATGGTAGAGTTGTTGGCATTGAGATTAGCACATGCATGTTCGATCTCTGGAGATGTTTTGGGGTCAATGAGTTTGACCCAGATCTTGCAACCCCAGAATTAGGATTTCATCCATGCATTTTTATGATCCTTTATTTGACCTTGACCATCAACACACAGGGATTCAATGCTTGAACACATTTGCAAACAACGATAGCTGTCTTTTAGCGGGATTTCGTTCATATTCCTCCATGAAATTGACTGGACATCACTGGACATCAACCCGCTAACCTATCACAAGAGCCAGCTTCAGGCAAGAACCTCTCCGCAACGTAAAACATCTCCGAAAAAAGCGAGGGCTTCCCGTGGTTAGTAGCTCCAAAGCTTAGTCAGGTCACTGGTACCTTCAAAATGGGATGGTTCACTCCTTGAGAATGATCAGTTCATCTGTGGGTTCCAAGGTTTCACAATTTGACCCATGCCCATCCCAACACAATCCGTGGAGAATGGTTCATCATTTTGGTTGGTGAAATCCATAAATTTCGGCGGTTACAGTAGTTACATCCCTATTGTTACAGTAGTGGTTTCTATCCAACATGTTTGGCGTTCTTGCTGGTGAACTCACGACTTTTTTCGCCACAAAACCCATCAACTTTGGTGATGAACTCCCTGTCTTGGCTGTCTTGGCTCCACAGTTTTTGCATGTTTTTGCTGCTTAGAATTCCACCTTTTCGATCCTTTTCGCATTTCCCAAACTTCGGTCCTTCAATCCTGGTGTTTTCCCAAATTCCGAACATCCGAGGCACACCCCCGTGGGCCAACTCGCCCAGGAGCTGCCGGAAACGCACCAAGCCAGCGACTCCCTGAGGGATGTGCCATGGGTAGCCGGGTAGCCTCTTTTCATGGATGAATGACCATGATTGACCACAAGATTGGATAAGATTGGTTGATATTCATGGTATTTCATGGTTTAGAAGTTTAGCTGGTTAAACAAGTTCGCTGCAACCCGCACGTTCGGTTGCACCACTTGGCTTAATAAGGGATCACATATCAAACCCACCAGCCCCTCTGAACAATGTTTTGAATGGGATATTAACTTCAACTTATCTTCAAAAAGGGATCAAATCCGCCACCCCCTCTGAACAATGTATTGGATGGGATATGATGGGATTTCAACTTCCACTTATCTTTAGAAGGGATCAAACCCCCACCTCCTCTGAACAATATATATATATACTGGATATCAACTTATATATATATAATATTGAATGGGATATCAACTTCAATATTCGTAAGTGATCAAATCTGCCACCCCATTGAATGGGATAGTCCATATTATACATTTACAAACATGTTTAAGCAACCCTTCCACACAGGAAGGCGGGCAAACATCGAACGCGTTTATTTTGAACTGGATCCATGTTCATCAAACATGGAATGGGTATGCACAAGCGGCTTGGAACATTATTCTTGATATTGTTGATCGATAGAGCACACGCCAAGTGGGGTATTGTGCAACATTACCCTCTGGTAACGTAGCCATGACAAATTACCCATGTGGACTATTTACCTCAACAAATATGGATTGATCCCTTCCCAAACACCAGAAACGAGGCCAATGACTTACCAATGGGAGATACGTCCTATGGGTCCCAGGATTCCGAAACCTTTTTCGACACTCCCTAGTCAAAGACTAGTGAAAAACAAGCTAAACAGAGCCAAATCAAGAATGCACTGATCACAAGGGACTTTCTTTTTTTTGCGCAGCTCGGGTGTGATGAAGCCATGGTCAACTATGGTTATAAAACTGGTGCTTTGGGTGGCTCGGAAGCTTGAGGATACCCCCATAGTGACATAGTGATGACACGTTCACGCCTGCCAGCGATGTTCGCAGACCTTGATAGTTGGTGGGTCGGTGGGTCTGTCCCAGGTTCGTTTACATGCTCGAAACGACATGACTGGGAATCGATCATGAAGGTATATATACAGATACACGGAATGTCTTTCTATCTCTCCCTCTCTCTGTGCCTGTATGTATGCATATATATATATATGTATACATAATATATCATATGTAATATGTCTAACATACATATTATATATGATCATATATGTATATTATTTACAGAAAGAGACACAGAGAGAGAGAGAGAGAAAAAGAAACAAACAAAAGCATAGGCGTATATATACGTGTATATATATATACGTATATATATATATATACACGTATATACGTATATATATATATACATACGTATATACGTATATACGTTAATATATCTTAATATATCTTAATTAATAATATATCTTAATATATATCTTAATATATCTTAATATATCTTAATATATCTTAATATATCTTAATATATCTTAATACATCTTAATATATCTTAATATATCTTAATATATCATATATATATATTAAATTAATATACCCTTACTATAATTATTATACTATACTATTATATACATATCATATAATAGATACAATTTATCTACAACACATGACATATCGAATGAGGACTAGTCCCCTCGAGACTATTTTGCTGCGACTTCTTTGCCCCTCCCGAGGCCCCAGACCCATGGATTTATTCTGTCCTGGGTTCGAGTCACAGTCAAGGTCGATTTGCAGCTGGGACATGGCGTGCAGAGATATTTTTGATGACGAAATAAGGAAGATACGCAAACACACTTGTATGATCTTGTATGGATCTTTCATGTTTTTTTGTGTGAAAAGATTCTTACACGTTGAAATGGTAAAACTTCAAAGCATCTTCCTCCTTGAAGGGTTCATCCATGTTCTTTGTCGATCACAGCACCGCGGACTTCTCCAAAAGAATGGCAAACCGATGATCAGTGTATGTGTGTGTGTCTGTCCATGCACCTCTTATCTAATACTTGGGAATATCCAATATATTCAAGTCCGAATTCACTCTAGTCCAATTCATTCTGTCTTGTTTCATGTTAGCCGTTTGCCAGGTCATTGCAACCGACCATCTTGCAAAAACACTGGCCGCACTGGCTATATCCAGCAGTGGTATTCAGTGGTTTAGAGTTTGAGGTTCAGGGTTTAGGACTTGAGGGCTTTGCGGTTTTAGGGTTTTAGGGTTCAGGGTTCATTGTTTTTGACAGCTAAAAAACAATGCGTTTGCGAAGGAATTTGAGACTTGGGTTGAATAACAATTGCGTAGTTGTTGAGACCTCGGGCAAACTCAGTCATTTGTCGTCTATCTATATCTAGTCTATATCTATATCTATATACATATGTAATCGCCTAGACAATAAAAAAAGCACCGCACCGCAACATGGGTTTGTCTGAAAATAGGGTAACCCGAAATTCATTGGGATAATTTGGACAATCATCATTATCCCATATATTCCCATATTATCCCTATCTGTAAATTGGGGGCACCCAAACACATTTCACATCTTCGGCATTGTCCTGGTCATACTCCTCTGTGACAGGAGATGTAGTTGGAGTGGATCGACACCGCCTGAGCACAAGCAATTCATAGCAATAAGAGGCGTTCAATCCATAGATTTGCGATGTGGGGCCCAGAAGATAGCTAAGAGTTGGTTTATAACTGCAAGAACTAGGATTTCTGGGGCATTCTGGGGGGTATATGGTATATCATGGTATATCACGGTATATCATGGTATATCTATAGGCAAATGGTCTTATAAACCAACATATCATGGGGCCCCACCATGTACCATTGCTGGCTTCGACCAAACACTTCTAGAGTAAATACCAGTGGTTAATCCCCAGCTCTTCCCAGGTTATAATACTGATGCTTTGTCATCTCATCCTCGGTATTAAACACATCCAATATCAACCATGCTAAAACGTAGGGGATGATTTGCAGATAAAAAAAGGGACCGTAGAATGGGGGTGTAGTCATATGAATGGGGGATGGGACTAAGTATATTTTGTTAGTTATAAACCATGACAATTCCAAAGAAACCTATCCCATTCAATGACCATTTTGATGGTTATATCAGTTATATCAGTTATATCCAATGTAATTAACTAATATGAATGGGGCATGGGATTTAACAGGATTTAACAGGATTTAACAGCATTTAACAGGATTTAACAGCATTTAACTATATAATTCAACGTTTTGATGTCATCTTTAAGCCATCAGCATTCTGTAGCCTGGGGCATCTGACCCGGAAGGGGACAAGGGACGATCGCGCCAGCTCCCGTTTGTCACACCCGGTGGGCCCTGGTGAAACTCGTCAAAGGCCTCGGGGCGAAGCGGGGCGCTGGGCGCAGCTTCACCCAAATATGTTGGGGCTAAAGAACCAATTTCCTGACGATATTAAAACATATTAAAAGCTGCTAACCAATCCATATATATCCATATAATCTGTTGACTCAAGGAGTTTGCCATTGGCATTACGAACGGTCTGAAAAGGGCTTCACCGAGGCCAACGCATATGATGACATGATACCTGGGCGCCGAGGGACATCCACCGTGTCAATGGATTTGACCCCTAAATGTCTGGCATATCATAAGAAACATAAAACACCCAACCACCAATTCTAAGAGACTCAGACTTCAGATGATATGATATGATATGAGATATTAAGAATCAATATGAATATTATGAATCAATCACATATTCTATTCACAGCTGAGGCAATCCCATCGGCTGAGGCAGCTGCGCACTCCGTCTCCATAGGGCCAAGCCTGACCAGCCCATACCCCGAAGATGATGAGAGTCCGGTCCAGTTATGCTGAGCACTGGGCCCAAGTCCCATGCACTGAAAATGCAATGGTGCCAAAATGAGGCCGAAACTTTGGTCATGAATCATTTGATACATTTTGATACAATATCATCAGCTTTCCAATCTGGTTGACCTCTCTGGATCTCTCTGGGAATTTAACAATTATATAATTTGCTATGAGTAAAGGCAATTTTCCAATATTTTCCGGAGCTATTTTGAATCACCAGAAGGTATTAGATGTTGGTCACAGCTCCGAAACTGTCGCGGAAACTGGCCACGTCTGACTAACTGTCGCCAGGTGATGATCACTGTCCGTTCATCATACTTGGTGCTAAAGGTTCACTTAGTAGGTTAGTTCACCCCAGTTGTGGGATAATTGCATTGTTCCACTTATAACTGTTTTTTTAACTCACTAAGTGGGATGAACCACCAAGTCTCTGATCTAGTAAGTCTAGCATGGCGAATTGTCTGGAATTTGATGGAATTTGACCCATTTGATGGCGAATCATTTTCCAACTTAGGATTGCCATCGGTAAGGGGATGGAACAGCAGGTTAGCACCCGATGCAACAAATCCTTTGGGCGCTTGCTCCAGATGTGCTTCTTGGTGTCAAGGATCCTCAAAGAGTTAATTTATAGGTCATTAATGGTCATTATCATTCATTATCCCATTTCAGAGGTGGAACATGAAAACAAACTTACCACCACACATTTCTTGGTCAAACATCCCCATTCTTGTCTCGTAAATTCGCCATTTATTGGTGGTAACCATTTGAACTTATATTCAGGTTTGTCTGAGCATAAGGCACCCAAAAATCCCGTGGTTTGGAAACTCATTCTCAATTTTTCCCATAAAGTTCCCATCAAAGTTGTCATAAACAGGGGTATCCTAAACTTTTGGACAAAGCGATCCCCAAAAACTGCCAGCTATGGCAGCTATGGTCAATATGGACCCGGCCAGCATAAAGAGTTGAGCGAGGTTGTAGGAGAGTCCTGGCGAGAAACTCTACAAACATCTAAACATCTCCGAACATAGCTGGGCTGGAATGTTCTGGAATCTGCTGGGAAACTGGTATGTAACATCTTCTGATTTTGGGGAAATCCATCTACTGGGAAAATCCATTCTGGAATCTACTTTGGAAACAAGTTGATTTTCTTCTGGACTTGCTGTTTGCGAGTGAAACGTGGTACAAAGACGCCAAATCTCCGTGGTGAAGGTAGAGGAATTCATGGATTATCCAACCAGTATACTCACTAGAAATCCTTGGTTGGATGACCTGACCTGTGCAGAAGTTGCTTCAAAACATGAGACGGAGGCAGGTGAATAGAATGTATCAGGATTCAAGCTAAAAGATGATCATGACTGTTGGTTTCAACCTCAATATTTGCAATCTTGGAGCATCCAAAACAAGGGGGTAGTATATATATATATAACATTCATATTTGAAGCCACCAGCCCGATCACGATTGCTTCTGTCTCAGTCACACGTTGCTGAGGCAAGTTCCATGCTTGTAGATAGGCCGGCAATATCCACTTTCCTGCACAGGAACACGTGCGGGGCAGTGGTGTGTCAATCAACGGGAGCCGACTTTCAAGGCCGGAAGTCAGTTCTTATCCTGTCCAACGTTGTAAGGAAGCATCTTGAGTTGAAAGTCCCAACCTCAATGAAACTAAACAGGATTGAACTTGACACGATTGGATTGGATTTTACAATGTACTCATCTATACAGATCCTCTCGGTGGAGTCCTTCCAGACTTGGCACTAGAGGCCGTGCATGTGAAGGGATTCAGCCATTCTAAGCAGCTGTTGAAAATGCTGTGAACGGCAACCCTGCACCGAACAAGTCTGCGTCGCAAACATACGACTATTAATAGGGGGTACTATCGAACTTCACAAAATCTCTATTTTTATGTTCCCCAGTCCATGTAGCCGACTGCTTAATTTATCATCATTTTGATCCATACCCACATGTCACACACACACACATGTATATATCTATATAATTATACAATATCACACATTACCTGTATATATTATGTATACTACTATGTATGTTATGTATATATTTATATCATATCTACACACCACTTTTAAATGGTTACAATCTCTCTTTTCATCTCTTTTCCAAGGGCTGCCCCAGGTGTCCGACTTGGATCTTCCTGGAGGCCCGGCCCCACCAACCGCGGGGCGTCCTTGACGTTCCAACCTGGATCGCCGGCAGTCTGCAACTAACTTCCCATTCAAAAAAGGATACCAAAAGGCCGCAACGGAGTCAACGGAGTTTGAGTTGACGTTGCCAATGATGCCAATGGCTCTTTCTCCTCAATTTCCCTTCAGAATGGGTGTCAAAGAAAGTCCATCGCAGACATCCAGAGCTATTCCTGGGATATGGATGGCCACGTTGGATCAATTTCAAACCACGAAGAACTGGAAAAAGTGTAACCTGAGATTCCCACGGCACATGGGAGAATCTGGCGGTCCACCCTTCTCTGTCTTCCAGCGCTCCCGTTGTTGATCATGATTGTCCAACTTAGCCACCAGCAAAGATGGCTGCGACCGACGACGTGCTTGGCAAAATCGGGGCCCCTAAGAGCCATCTGTGAAACAACGAACGACACTTATGATTACAACCAGGACCGCAGCAAATGACCAAACTTATCATTCTCCTTTTGTTCCTATTATCATGAGTGGATGTGCATCCCAGAGGTGGTCGCTAGTTGACGAAAACCCTGGTGAGGAACATCCCCATCCTGGGGTTGTCCACGCTGGGGTGTCCATATGCAGCTCAGTATAATGTCCAATGCTCAACGGGTATGACCATTCAGGCCACTGGAATGAAAGGGGCCACTGGATTGTCAAACTACGGTGTTGGACTAGAGATGACTAGAGTATTTTCACACCTGAAGTGAATTGATTATTTCCTTGGTTGCAACGGCACTTTTCTTTTCACAACATATTTTTTGCAAGTCAATCCTCATGTTTTCGGGTCTAACACTCACTTCATCACAGCATCGTGGCACCATCCAAATGCGGAATCCCTCAGCGCCCCAACAAACAGGAGTGCCAGTTCCTGAGGATGGGGTCCCCCGTCGCAGGAATGGACCCCAAAATCAGACTTTGGGGCCCATAGCTGCCATGGTTGTGTGTGTCAAAAAATATGGTAGCAGAAATGCGAATGGCCGATCATCAATTTTTCCCTATCACATTGACAGTTTTGAGGCACGTAGACTCCATAAGATGGATAAACCTTCCTGATCCTCGATATTTCATCAATAAAACCATCGAAATGCTAGATCACTATGAATGTTTTTGCATGTTTTTGCTATGTTACCACACCTACATGACCATTGTTTTTTCACCTGTGCGTGGATGGGGATCCCAATGTCGATACTTTGGCAGAACTTCATACTGATTGACACTTAGTGTCCGTTTTGTCATGTCGGAGCTTTATCCTAGTCATTGAAGAATGGGTCCAGTGCTTCTTCATCGTATTTACCAGGAGGCAGACTGTGGAATCTTCGCTCGCTGTCTGAATCTTTACCATATCCGAGCATATTCCAAGATTTCCAAGTCACAAACTGGTCGAACAACATCGACAGCTCTGGTCGAACACTGTTACGAACATCACGCAAAGCTTAGAACTTAAAACAGAAAACGTTCGCCAAGGTTTTGGTAATTTTACGGGCAAACACCTCGATTTGCCCGCGCTTGTCGGCGGCCATCTTCGTATTTGCTGAAAACGTGGTAAAAATGGAAGTTTTTTGCATCATTGCTAATTTCATGTTGTATATCGGCACGCACAGCATAGGGACCTGTGCGAGTCTCTTACGCATCATCATCATCATCATCATAATAATAATAATAATCATCATCATCATATCAAACCCTTCTTGAAGATCTTCAATGAATGTAGAAGTTTAACGGGGGTGGGAAAATTAAACCATTATTGAAGATCTTCAATGAATGTAGAAGTTTAACGGGGGTGGGAGAATTAAACCCTTATTGAAGATCTTCAATGAATGTAGAAGTTTAACGGGGGTGGGAGAATTAAACCCTTATTGAAGATCTTCAATGAATGTAGAAGTTTAACGGGGGTGGGAGAATTAAACCCTTATTGAAGATCTTCAATGAATGTAGAAGTTTAACGGGGGTGGGAGAATTAAACCCTTATTGAAGATCTTCAATGAATGTAGAAGTTTAACGGGGGTGGGAGAATTAAACCCTTATTGAAGATCTTCAATGAATGTAGAAGTTGAACGGGGGTGGGAGAATTAAACCCTTATTGAAGATCTTCAATGAATGTAGGAGTTTAACGGGGGTGGGAAATTTATATTCCCTAAATACCCTTGTTGATCTTCCCAATTGAATGTAAATGTAAAGTCTAACGTTTGATATCCCCAAGTGTACAGCATAGAAGGGGTGTGGGCGAATCGGGGTGTTTGCGCGTAATTTTACTGTACATTTTCTCTGGACAAATGCTCTGAACATTGCTTTGGGGATCTCAACCCGGAAATATTTCCCAATCCCAGACACGAGCCAGGACTATACCAGTCAGCGGCAACATCACCACAATCAAAGCCATCAGTACAGTCGTTTCAATACCCATCCGATATGTTTACATATGTTTACAATTGGAACACCGTGCCATTTTAGCGATAAAAAACACAACATATCATAACAGATCTTAACATATCTGAAACCACCCACCAGTTGCAACACTGATCGCCAATTCATCCAATTCTATTGCTAATTCGTCATCCCCCATCGAAACCCCCCATGGTCTAGGTGTCGTACTGGTGGATAAATCATTTGGCAAAGGCTGTACTCCTGGGATTTAAAGCCAACATCTCATGGTTGAGAAGATCATCTACAGCCAATGTCAGAAGGCCTAAATGGGTCAAACAGTGGGGTAAATATGGGTAAATGGTATGTAAAAGTGGGCTACTCCCAAACCGGTGGCTTCGGAGTCAAACTACCTACCGCTTCGCACTGGTGGTCGCCGATTGAAGTTCATTGGGAGCAATGACCCATTCATTTATGGTAGGGCCCCATCATCATACATATTGAATCATATTGACACCTCTCAAACTGCTTCAGCCCCCTATCTTTTGTGGAGTTGAAGGACTTCTGTCCATTTCTGCCCTTTTGAAATTTGCCAAGAGCACGCAATCGGGCGATGGAAATCCAATGTGAAGCAAATCGCCGAAGCGTTTTGTCCTCAGGATCTCCGAGAATGACACTGCATGGAGAGCAACTGGGTTTCCCAATGGTACAACTGAAATCTGTTGATTTTGTTGGAACATCAAGAATCATCACCTGTTTGTATCCATGCACCAAAGTGTATTCGTATCTATTAACATATGATAACTGATAACATATCAAATTCATTCCCCATCCAGAAAGGAGCATATGCTGCGGTGGTTCTCTTTTCTGAGCATCATCAAACTAGTTTGTGCTCGTCGTGAGGTCGATACAATTTGCCCAGATTGGGTTTGGGGTGAACAAAAAAACACATCTCATGGTTGAGGAACTCATATTCCCATGGAAAATTACCATAAAATCATAGGCGAGGGGTAAATCATGGTAAATTACCATGATTTTCCAACGGACCCAGAAACATGACCCGTTCGGGCGCGGGCGAATCTTGCCACTCTCCGCTGTCGAGCCAATCGTCAAACAGGACCTGTTCGGAGTGAACGGGGCAGCTCGTTCAATGCTCGTTCAACCGTTGGTGACCAAGGACCAGGTGATTTGGGTGGTTTGGAATTCCAGGATCCCGCGATTCCAAAGCAACAGGTAAGTATTGGTCGAGTCGTTGGGTATCCCGAGATCCGAAACAAATATGAAACAATTACAATAGTTACCCCCAAAAGCTACGCCTCCCCGTGGTCACCAATAATTACAAATCATACGAAGCACTTCAAGTGACCAAAATATGTGGGTCCGACCCGTTCTTCGGTTCCATTCAACCCCGACCTGCCCAACGGAATCTCCAAATTGAAAGTTCGTGAAGTGCCTAAGTTCGTAGCATTGCGCGGGCGCCAGCAACGTCAGCAGAGATAAATTCAGCACACGTGTAGAAAAACAGCAGGTTTCTGTCTCTGTCATTCTCTAAGGTCTATGTAGCGTAGTCTGTGTATGTTAGCATTGCACCATATTGCATCAACATCTGGAAGTTTCCTAACATATGGGTACCCCATGGTACCCCTAGTTATCATCCATTTTATTTTCGGATTTTCCATGCAGCCCAATCCAGCGATAAGCCGGGGATCCCCCATATTTTCCGAAAGCCGGAAAGCCCCACTGAGGAGGCCGCCCAACCATGCCGGCTTTTGGAAGACTCTTTGCAAACCTTGAAACACATCGTTTCCATCGTCACTCCAGGGGAGCATCATGGAGCATCTATCTTTGTGATTGTTTGTGTATCACTAAATATATCATTAGATATATATATATATATACGAACTGGGCGGACGTTGTTTCTTACCCCAGGCACCCAGAAGTTACCCCAGGGACCAAATCCTATTGGCACACTGGTACCACACAATCGTTGGTTTGGCAAACAAAATATTTAAAATGTGTCCGTGCCATTGCGAACCACATATTTAATACCATCTCCGTTGGTAATAAAACCATGTCGAAAGTAAGCAGCCGCCATTGGCACACACGCATTGACAGCAAAACAGCTGCCTTCTATCCAAATGAGAAAAGTAACCAATTCTGCAGCGCACGCCCCGTTTCCTTGTCATGTCTCTGGACATGGATTCGTTTGATTTCGGTAGTTTAATTATCTGTTTCCCAATTGCACACCTAATGCCAAATAAGTCGTGCAAAGCATCCCTGACCCGAGCCCCTGCGTGATTCTACGCCATTTATTAGAACTTGCGCCAGCCGCATGGCACACCGCTTACGCCAGACATCAATAATCTTCCGCCAGGTGGAAATCCTATTGACACACCGACGGTCAAACTGGACTAATTAATTCAGAAGCAGCAGCACAAGCAACAACAGCAGCAGCAGCAGCAGACCAAGCAGCAGACCATTGCAAAGCCTTTCCAAAACCTCTCCGGGTTGGGTTTTGATTGGCTGCAATTTTTACCGAGGTCCGAACGAGGTGCTAACGAGGTCCGAAATCAAATTTTGGGAGACTGACCCCCTAAGTCTCCTGACAGACTCTTTGGTAGCCACACGCTTTTGCAGTCTTTTCAGAAGAGTAAAACTCAAGAGCTTTCAGCGGTGGAGCAGAAGAGGAAACCAAGCCAAGCAGCAGCTGCAGGCAAGAGCTAAGAGACAGAAGAGGAGACAAAGGGCGAGTAAGGGAGACAGAGGGGAGACAAAGGGACGCAAGCTTGGCAAACAAGGCGGCGGTGACAAATTTGAGCGGGCACAGACTGTTTGAGACGTAGGAACCGTGATAGCCAAAGATATCTAAAGGCTAAAACTGTCTGGGGAAGCAAAGCCATGGGCAGAGGAACCACCAGGCATGGGGCAGCAGGTCAGCATGACCTATGTTTGATTGTCTATATTTGAGCCCCAAACTGAAGCAAAACACAACTTAAACACATTTTTTACGAATTAAACGTGTTACCAATTTCAAAACTCACAAATCACCACCTAAACGCCACGACCGCAACGACTTCCTAAAAATTGTCTGCCAACCTAAATCCAGGAAAAGTATACAATTGCCACGACTTTCATCTTTGGGAGTATAGTGGGTAAACCCACAAAAGATATGACAGGTAAGCATCGTGTGCCTACGCGAAGTGCCAAAAAATACATCAACAAGTTAAAATCATAGGCGCTCCCCATGTGGGCCTTTCCCCATAGGCACACCACGATTTGGCACAAGATCTTGTCATCGGCACTTGTTACAACATCGACCCAGCTCCCAAACTTGAACCCACTAGCACCAAATGGCAGGCACACCGATGTTGGCACAAGATCTGTTGTGCTGCACAAAATCATTGAAACACCCAGTGCCACATATTCTCTTTGACCGAGCATGCCACTGCGTTTGGATGCCACAAGTATCAAACCAAGTAATAAACAAACATGTTTATGACAACCAGTGTGCCCCTGCGTTGTGTGCCCTGCAATGGACAAACAAACCATAAGAAGGTTAATGACTACAAATGGAAGGTTCATGTTGGTGAAATTCAGCTTGCCTATGCGTTTTGTGGTCTTACAATAAGCAATGATCCAATGGAAATGATGTCATATATATCTTTTACACACACTTCCCCACGGCACACCGACCTGAGACAACTTCAGGGGAGACGAGACAAGAAACGACATGAACCCAATATATATATATATTGTATCATTATCTCATAGTATCTCTATGTTTTGGTGTTTTGAGCTTTTGTGTTGGCCATGCTTGGCTTAGATACAAACCATTTCCGCTGCTGGCAGCGACATTCCTCCCCTGAGACTTCCAACGATGCTTCGGGGTAGTACTCCTGCACCTCAACCGGAGCTAGCTACCCCCCGCAGGGTCCAGAGTTTGAGCCTTCAGAAACATCCGGCATGTCCGGGTTTATATAGCTTGGGGATGGTTGAAAAAGGTTGAACATATTGGTTTGATACCTGAAAATTAAGGAGAACTCCCAAATGATCTGGTTTATCATCATTTTCCCTATTACTGAATGGCCATTTGGTGGTTGAAGCCGAATTTCAGACAATCGTATAATTGGGTTTACCATGGTAATAGGGCTCATTAGGGGGAATGACATAGCAATCTTTTTGGCTGGTGAACAGACCCAGTTTCAGTGGTCAAATCCCAGTACTTGTTGGATTTTTAACCAGGCTGTTGAATCACCAAACCTTCAAGGGGTTCAACCATGTTGAACCCTGATTTCGGCGTTGAAATCCACAATGTCCCCCTGGCCAACAACGGGCCCGGGCTCCCTTGCAATATAGTCGAAGGGCACACCAGACACAATGGCAATCAAACTCTCTGGATAGACCTGAAAGATCCATGGAAATTCAACAGTACTCTGACCTGGCTGGTGAACAGGCTGCTTGTGGAGATATATGGATGATCCAACTGTGGATAGGCACTAAAAATCGCAAAACAACACTGAATGATTTTGGGGAATCACTCATCTCATATGGATCAATTGCAAATCTTTTTGTTTCTTTTGTTTTTCTGTCCTGTCTGGGGCACATTTCCTTGTTTGCTGCATTTTGGAGCTCAAATATCTCATTTGCTCCATTTTGGAGCTAAAATCTGTCATTTGCTATTTGCAGCATTTTGAACCTAAAATCGCTAATTTGGAGGGTATTTACAATGTCTTGGACTTTGAATCTCTTGTTGGCGGAAAATTCGCAGCATCTTGGAGCCGGCATTTGCACAATAGCATTTGCATCACGTTTACCGTAAACTGAAATCTCATGTTCGCATGGGTATTTGTTGCATTTGGGCGCAACAATCTGCAATTTGCATGGTATTTGTTACATGTTTAAAAAACGGTTCTCATTGTTATTTGGCGGTTTTCTACCTTGTTAATAACACAAAAACAGCAGCATGTTGGCAACTTTTTGGATTTTTTTTTGGTTGGTTTGGTGCTGGTTTGGGGTTGGTTCTGTTTTTTTTGGGGGGGTGGGTTTAGAATTTATTTGGGGTTGGTTTCAGGCTAATTGTAGGTTGGTCTAGACTTTATTCCAAGGTTGGTTTGGGGGTTTGCTTACGGTGTATTGAAGGTTGGTTTAGGAATTTAGAGTTTATCTAGGGTTGGTTAAGGGTCTTTTTGGGGTTGGTTTACGGTTTAGGGAAACACTGTGTGCACCTAAATAACTGTACATATGTATGTATATGATTATGTAAATTATGTACCTATATGTGTAGAGTAGTTTATTTACAAACGTGCAAGCTCGGACTCAAACAAAGAGGGGGGAGGAGGGGGATTGGGATTGAGGGCGCAGCTCCCCCCAAAGCAGAACGACAACACCTACTCTCACATGTAATGCTGTAGGTTGCATAAGGTACTCAGGGTGTATATAATGCACAACGTGCACCTTGTGAACATGTAGAATGTAGGTTGAGGCACGACCGTGTTGGGTGTAAATCCTTTCATTCGATGTTATCAAAGTGCTCTCATAAATTATATTATTGTAATGTTCTTTTCTTATTAAAAAATAATTGTCCTTTTATTATTTCCAATTGATGTTTTGTTTGTTGTCTGTACAATAGTTGCAGCATACTGCCAAGAAACCACAAAAGGCAAAAAAACAAGAAACCAGAAAATAACAGAAACACAAAAAACAATAAGCTAAGAAACTGAGAAAGCAACAGTCGCAAGAACCACAACGGGAAATAAACACACACTTGCTCAGAACTGTCATTGCGAATTTTGTGGTGGAAAGCATCTTACGTGCAAAAAAACACTTCCATTACGCCTGACAGGAATGGGTCGGTGAAGGGACCTGAAAAGCATTGAGAAGCTACCATCGCCATAGCCAGAGAGTTGTGCCAACTCGTACCACCCGTAATTGAACTGAATTGGTTGCAATAAAAAGGGTGAAAACGACTTGCCGGTTCTTGGCTTAGCCGGTCCCCATGTTCGACAAATTGAAGTGCTGCAAAATGGAGTTGAAATGGCAGGCACGTGACAAAGGCGTCCCTTCGTCATATCACCATGGAAAGGCAATGTCTTCGTTGGTGGATGACTGCCAAACCATGCATCCAGCCCCTGCACTTGAATAATGATAAAGACAGAAAATTGGAATTGAAAACCGAAACTCCATCAGGTAAGAAGTTTTACATCTCTTCAGATGGTTCACACGCACAAAAACCAAGAAACCCGACTGGAAAACAAACAAACATCCCCCCAACAAAACATAAACATCCCCCCAAATAACCATCCATTTAATATTTTTTTTTCAAATCTAGGGTTTGCAGATGCAACTTAGCATGTGCTCACAGTTGATTTCAGGTCGCATGCCATGCCAACATTCCATGCACAGAACGTTCGGGCCTGGGAAGAGTCCAAGATCACCCCAAATTGTGATAATCTGATACTTTAATGGTACCCTCCCAATTAAACAGCCTAGGGGTTGTTAATCCAGTGTTGACATTAGATAGAACGTGAGAAGGACGTCTGAATTTTCAAGACATGCAGTTTGTGGTTTCTCTGCATGGTTTTTCGCGCCAATGAGCACCCCACGTGCATCGCAGCGTCAATGCGCAACCTAGGCACATCACGACGGTACCATCTTAAAAGATATCCAAATGGGCATGGGTCAACAACTATTACAGTACCATATTTTGGACATCCATAAACCAACTATTTTAGGGATTTGAGGGTAGCTAATGTACCAGGTGAATTGACCCATTGACCCATTGGCCCATTGGCCCAAATCAATTCACCTGGATTCCAAACCACAAGTGACCCACATGCAGGCCACGCCTCCATGGTATCTACCAGCATTTTAAATGCTTGGGATGATCTTCTCCTTTTAAAATCTAGACATATCTACATGTTCAAACCCCCCGGAGCAGTGGTTGTCAACAAATTGCCTTCCGTTGTGCGTCGTCATGCAAAAATAGAACTGTCGCCGGACCACACAAGTTTCATGTAAATCCACAGAAGTCATGCTGCAAAAACAAAAACATTTCCTTTTTCCCTTGCATCTTGGACGTCAAGGCGTTGAAGCAGAAACAGCAAAACATCGTGAGGAGTGTCGGGCTGAGGTCCTGAAGAAGCAAAACCAAAGGGCCCAGAGCACAATAGCAAAGCAGGCCACATAAGCTCCCAAACATATTGTCGAATATTTGTTGACGACCACGATTAACAGCACGAAGTGAAGACTTATGCCACACAAACAGGCAGCTAGCACCAATCCTGTGAGAGATGCACCCACGAGGGTCTGCCAAATTCCACTGGACATGGCTCGGGTTACTAGGTGGCTGGTTCGCAGCACCAGAGGAAATGTGAGGATATGTCAAGGGTATTTGTATTCCACAAGCAAACATATTGACAATCATGTACTCGGTCACCGAAGCAAAGCCCAGATTGGAGGCTGACATCCCACAATCCGCCTGGCCATCACAGCCAAGCGCAATCATGAAGCCACACAAAATCGCTGGCAACTGAGCCGCGAAGCAAGAATTGAGAGGGACATACTCTTCTTTCCCCACGGATGCTTCAATGCTTCCATGCAATGGGCCCCTCACATATGCGTTGAACTGGTCTAGGATTTCATCACGGCTCGGGTAGCTAGTGATGTCACGGATGTCCTGAAGCACGTCTGGGGACATCAAAGGAGCATCCGGAGCATCTGCAACAGTTCCGAAAGGGACTTGAACCGGAGGCTCCAAAGCTTCATCAAAAAGGTTAACAATTTGTTCCTGGATGACTATGCGGTCACTTTCCACTGTGCACTCAGCACTTCGAACATCGAAGTGCTTCATCTGATTTAGCATCTCCTCGTGTTTCTGCAGTTTCTGCGTGCACAGCCAGAAACAAGGGAAAGCACAGCATCCTGCGCAAACCACATTCGCGGGCACTTCATTCATCATGTAAGAGACTATGCGTGAAAGCCTTGAATCCAAATCCAGTTGGTAAGACCAGACTTCCCCAACAGTCGAAAAGCATACCAAAGTCAACAAAGTGAAGCTCGACAAGACCCACAAAGGCATCCAGACTGGTACAAAACATATGGCCTCTGGGGCGGAAGAAGTTCTCACAGCGATAGCGACTTCATAGCTGCACCAGAGTCTCTGCCAATAAGTGTAATTGGATTGGATTGGAGGAGGACGTCAACCTGCTCCTCACCGAAGTGAAGTAGTTAAGACGCCGAAATTGCCAACGCTGAGCCGGAGCTCTTTGCACTGAACAACCGGAGGGCAAGTTCAAGCCAAGAAAAGTACCACCCATGCAGCTGAAGAAGCAGCAAACGCTCATTCAAACGACCTGTTTTGACGTGGTTCGTGTTCAAGCAAAACTTGCCAGTAGGGAAGAGAACCCTTTAGTTGCGCCTTCCAAGCTTCTCCAGCCCAAACAACTGCCTCTCTGTGTTGTGACAAACAAGTAGCAATCACCTGCCGAAATTGACCTGTAAGATCAGCCGCGCTAGCATCCGCTTTGGCATTGAGCATGCGGCAACGCAAAACATCAAGCCACCCTTCGGGTGGGCGCCATCGAGGAACTTTATTATGCGAGGGAATCCAAGCACAAGAAGAGCCATCAACCAAAAGCATCCTGATATAATGCCAGTATGGAAAAAGATCTCCACCCCACTGACCAAGCCGCATGCCACGATGAAGACGTTGCACAAGAGCTTGGTTGTCAATCAGCAAGCGCACCGCTCTGTTCGCTTCATGGGAAGCCAAGCAGGCTTGAAGAAGTGCACCTCTCTCGCCCGCAGCAGGAGTTTGCTCGAAACCATGCACCAACCCATTGACCGTGGGCCCGAGATGTGCCGCCACAGCCCAGCTGGCACGCTGCCAAAGTTCGCACCCTGGAGCGATTGCGCAACTTCCATCCAAGCCAAAGTCGGCGTTTGATGTGGGTCAAACTGTTGTAGAAAAGCCACCAGAATGGGGTCGGCCGTCATATCTTCAAATGGAAGAACAGCTGGAGCATCCACAAGAGGAACAAGCAACCGCCTTTCAGTTGGAGTTTTGAGATCACCATGCCAAGGATTTGCCTCGCAGTAGAAAGTGAAATGCTCACGATCAGGAGAGCTCAAACCACAATCACACTGCAAGTCGACTTCCAAACGTTGAGTAACTCTCCCATCCACTGCTGCACCTGTCAAGACTCTGCGACCACAATAGTTCAAATCATGCGCCACATTGGCCTGGAATTGGAACACAGGCAACTTACCTTCAGGTAAAGGACCCTCCGTTTTGGTGTCCTTCGTCCACATAAAAGCCAGCCATGCTGCAGCAGCAGCTTTGTATAAGCTTGAAGAAGACATCCACCCTGGTTTCAAAGTCCCCACGGGAGTGATCCACAAACCACCCTCAACACGCCAATTCCAGTCTTTGCAAACAGTATTCCACCTTGGGCCTGGCGAAACAGCGGCGGGCACACCTATGGCCAAGCGGCACTGGCGCTGCCATTCAGCCCGGGCTGCAGCAAAGTGAAGCGCAAAAGCAGGATGCAAACGCGGTGTGCCCAAAGAGTTCCAGAACAGCAATCTACTGCGACCTGGGGCAGGCTTGCGCCCCCAGACCGCCGCTTCAATACTGGAGGTCCAACTCTTGATGGTATCAACATCATAGTGGTGAAAAGCTCCTGTCCATGCAAACAAAGAGATCACCAACTGTCCCAGCAAGGTCTTGCGGGTGCCCAAACGTTTCGCTGCCAACCTGATTTTGCGACACCTCTCCTGAATGTCAAAGGAAAGCTTCTCTGCATTAACACAAGCACCTGCACGCTCCAAATTGTACTGAATACCCAGAAGCGTGAACTTGCTGCAAGGAGCCCCCAACACGTCCTGTATCTGTGACAGCTGAGGCGTCAAATGTTGCTTGGTTGTGAAACTATTTAACTTGTCAGGATGGAGTTCCATGCCCAGAATTGCATCAACCTGCGCACCTGCCTGCATGGCGTTGGTGACCACGTGAATGCCGTTGACACCTTTCTTCCACATTGTGCGGTCATCCAAATAAACTGCAAGAGAAACACGAGGCTCTTGCAAAAGAACGAAGCGCACCCAGACTACCATCACCGCATTGAGTAAGGCTGGGCTTGCCGGGCAGCCCTGCAGCAGCCCCCGCCGAGCACAAATGGGCTCTGAATGGAAAATGCCTTGCCAGGCAAACCACCTGCGTTGGTCAGTGTAAAAATTTTCCACCATGTCACACAAACTGGCCGGAGCACCCAACCAGCGCCAAATAGCAAGTGCAGTCTTTGGACAAACTGAATCGAAACACCTACGGATATCGGCCTTGCAGCCAACAAAATCAACTCTTGAACGTTTGGCAGCACGAATGTCTTCGTAGAGCACTTCATGAACATCCATAATGCCTCTTCCTGGACGGCCGCCACAAAGCTGAGGCAAGGCCCATTCTTGTATCCATGGTCGGAGCTTTTGCAAAGTTGCACTCATGCAGATGCGCCACAGGACCGTCGTGATGGCAAGTGGGCGCAGGCCCCCGGCCGCCTTTGGAATCAAGGCTATGCGAATATCTTTCCACATTGTAGGAACTTTCGCACACTGCATGCACGCCGACCACAAGACTGCAACGTGATTCCAAAAGGACTCCGGCAACTTGCACAAATGAGCCGCAGTCCAAGCATCCATACCAGCCGCTTTTTGTTTAGCTTTCAACGCAGAACGCGCCAAATCAGCCCCAACCACTTGAATGCTTTCAGGCGTGACTGGGTCGACCTGATTGTTGAGCTGCAAACACAAATTTGAAACCTGGTCTAAATGTGGGAGGTGGTCCGGATTCCAATGCGTGTGCCACGCAGCTGCCTCCTGTCTTGCCTTATCTTCAGGCAAAATAGGACCATCGACCTGTGTTGCTGTAGGTGGATCAGGTGGTTTTTGCTGAACCCACTTCCCCAGTTTCGCAACATTTTCTTGAATGTCCTCTTTCCAAGCAGCAAGGCGTCGCTGAGACGCCTTTTTGGCCACCTCATCTGCAAGAAGCAAAGCGGCGGGAGCCAAACCACCATCAGATAAAGAAAACGCAGTAAGAGACGAGTGCAAAAGCGGAGCATCGCGCAACAGCTTGGTTTGCAATTGCGGCGAAGGAGCCTTTTGATATTCGACCACCCGCCGTGCAAATCTTCTCAGCTTTCGCTCCTCCAAAGTCTGCAACGTAGGAGCTTTGGTTGATGGGGGGCTCGCCATTTTGTGCGGGCCGTCCCTTGATGCCCTGCTGGGCTTGCCTTGTGCAAGCAGCAAAGATTCAGCACAGTTGCTCAGGACCACCCAAGCTTGATCCACATTTCCGACGGCCAGAGCATCGGTGAAATCTTGCTGTGATTCTGCCCAAGCAACATTCCAGTTCTCAACCTCCACATTGCAAAGCAAGAGTGGTGCGCTTGCCGGCAATCTCCAAGGCGTGGGTAAGCTACCATGCACATGTATATCGTAAATGACTGCATCATGGTCAGCAACACCTAAAGACTGCATTCTTCCGGAAACAACAACTCTGGGAGTTGAAAGCGCGTAGTCAATGACCACCCCTGTGTATTCACCATCTGAGTTGCGATGGGTGCCAGGGCCAATCTGGTCTCCGCAGACTTGTTCATCGCAAGAATACCATTGCCCCGACGCCAGCGCGGTGGAGGCCGGCCAAACATGCCTTTCCCTGTTGAAATCGCCCACAATGATTGCTTCTTCGCCCAGCATAGCAACGTATTCAAAAATGGCAGCCAAGGCGTGGCCAGCAGCTGTTTGATCGTTGGCATGTAGGTACACATTGATCAGAAGAAGCGGTCGCTGGTGAGGTCGAAAAAGCTTCAGCGCCATGGCACGGTCAGCCGGTGCAAACTGACTTGGAATGGCCAACGCTTCAGCAGGCCACTTTGACAAAACTAACGTCCCGCCAATCACCACATTCTTGGCATCTACCCCTTGGCCGCCAGGAAAAACTTGCCACTTTCGCTGGTTTGCAGCTGACTTGACAGCGCTCCAACTGTCGACATTGACTCTAGTTTCTTGCAAACAAAGAACATCGATCTGCTCAGTCTTTGCTAACTCAAAAACGCCACCCAACCGGCCACTCAATGACCGGACATTCATAGTTCCCAACCTTAAAGTGCTAGACGTACCCGTCATTGGTCCGTAGAATCACCTTCCTCTTGCTGAAACCCCAAAATCTCCAAAGCACGGAGCGCCGCTCTCTGCCTCGCCCCAGGTTCTTTGTTGGCGAGCTCCAGCAAGGCGTCTTTGTTGCCTTTTCTCTTTTGGTTCCAAACGGTGCTGTTGGCGCAAGACATTCCACGGAAATGTTTCTCGTCCTTCATGCACCGCTTGCATCTCGTGCAAGCAAAACGGACCGTGAAATCTACCGGCCAGACAAGTGCCTCAATATGGTGTTTGGGCGCAGTGTCTTTGGAGCTTCCCTTGCCTGAGTCAATAATGTTCAAAACTGTACGGGCACCATCCTTGAGAGCATCACTGATGGACGCTTTGTTGAGACAAGCGCGGAGCCTTGCCAGCATCTTCTTCCTCTTGGGGCCATTGCCGGCCACATACTTTTCACAGGACAGCGTAGCAAGCTCCTTTGCTTGATTCGCCATCTTGCCACATTTGCGACAAATAACCTTTGCCATACCTCCTCTTTTCTGTTTGGCCTTGCCAGTCATAGGGAGGGTAACCAACACTGGTTCGTGGGAACCGGCATCACCTTTTTTGAGGCCCAACAGGCGTTTTGCCATGCCAGCTGCGCGCACTTCAATCGTAGCTTTGGCTGCATTTGCCGCCCTGTAACTTCCATCGCTTTTGAAACGCTGCACATTCGCTTTCGGATGGTGTTCTTCTCTATGCCTCAGTTTCATGCGAAGCACCTGGTCTCTGCTGAGATCGGCATCTTCAGGAATGACCATGTTGCACAAGTGACACTTCCACTTGAAACTCATACCAGGGGCGGCGTGACAAAGCTGACCCATAGCGGGAGTGAGCTTCAACCTCTCCTTCTCATCAGGATGCCAAGCATTGATGTGGGCCTGCTTTTTCTGCGGCCACAGCCTGTGTACCCCTGTGGAATAATCGCACAAAGGACAATTCCATTCCTCCCTTTTTGGGCGTTTGGACGAAGTGCTGCCAGCCTCGTCCTTTTCGCTGACACCAGCGCTGCTCACAGCACGCCGCTCCCGACCTGAAGTAGCAGTCGCAGGGGAGGGATTCCTGCGCCGCTCTGAGCAAGTAGAACCAGGCAAGGAGGCGTCGCGCTTGGAACGCTTCTTGGCGCCCGCCACAGATGGCAGCGCTGACAAACGAGTAGCGCCAGCCGAGTGAGTGCCAGTTTCCGACCCGCCCCCTCTGTTGCCTTGCATAGGGCCAGTGGCGGCTTGCTCCAAAATGCCTGGCGGCAATGCGCCATCCAACAATTCATAATGCTTTCGGCGATACCACAGAGCAATGGCGCCACCTGCTTTCCCTTGGCTGTTGTAAACCTCAGGCACGCCCGTAGGCTGAAAAACTAATATGGGTCTGTCGTAGTGCACGGCAGCTGCAGCACATTCCAAGCTGCTGCCCCAAGCCCCAACCTTTGCAAGCATCTCCATGTACTTTTCCCATGACTCGCACTTCTCTTCCTGTTCCGTGGGCTCCCTTTCGTCCCACCAAGGTTTATACCGACCTTCATGCTTCTTTAAATGGTTCACAACTGCAGCTCTCACGGATCTTGCAGTTTTGCCTCCAATTCCCTGTGATATGGACTCAAACAAACAATTGCCATCAGCAGCTATGGTTCGTGCAATCAAGCCATGAGGTGGCTTGACATCCACTGCAACTCGCTTTGCCGCCGGCAGCTTGGCGGGCGAAGAAGGTTCGCGTTTGTCACCTGCAGCAGCCGAAGCAGCTTTCATAGCTTCATCAGCTTGAACATCACCAGGCTGCGTGGCGCCTGTAGCAGGCGCAGCTGCAGCGTTCTTTTCCTTGAGCGGCGTGCCAATGTAGAAAGACTTTAGCGGTGGCTGTGAGGATTGCACAGTTGCAGGCCCAGTGTTGGAATGGAAATTGACCTTTCCGTAACTGGACAACTTCTTTGTAATGGGCCGCTGAGGTCTCTGCCTGGGCGCTTCAACGACAACAATGGTGTGTTCGCCGGCCTGGATCTCAAGGAAATCAAGATCTCTTTGAGCATTCGCATGTGCCCACCATTCAACTTGCTTGCCCAAAGTTTTGCGAGACAAAATCTTTGGATCTTGCAAGCCAGCACGTGTGATCGCTTCAGTGACCGTGCTGGCTGACCATTCTCGGGGCACACCACTAATGCGCCATGCTCTTGGCTTTGGAATCGGGTCAGATGCTCTGGGCTTTCGGACGCCTAAGCCGCCCCACCCTCTTGCAATGCCAAGATCACCTGCCAAACTTCGGACCTTTTGAAGATAGCTGGGGCCATCAAGGTCAGGACCTTTCTTGATCCATTCAACATCACATGACTCCACCACACTGTTGTTCCATTGGAGAGGTTCGACGAACCACAGACTTTTCCCAGAACAAGAAAGCAAGCCTTTCGCTGCATCTTTCTCAATCCTCAGCAACCCAGTAATGACCGGCTTGCCACCACCCTTCGTGCACTCCTCTTGGAAAGCCCACATGTCAAAAACTTTGGCACCAATGTGGGCGGGCACATGCCTTCGCAACCATGACTGAGCGCTAGCCTTTGGTTTGGCTTGGATGCTCTGCCACTCTTTGCTCAACAAATACTTTGCTTCAACGCTCAACCTCACAACCACCGTCTCAGTCTGAGCTGCAGGAGCAGCAGAAACAACGGCTGCTCTTTTGAGTGTTGGTCCGTTTCCTTTCAAGGCTATCAGGTAAGCCTGCCTTGGCTGAACTTTCCCAGCTATTTTGCCAGGTATGAGCCTCAACTGTCTGCCGTCGATCTGCTTCGCTTCTTTTGGAGCTAACAAAACTGCAGAGACATGCAATTCTCTTGTCTGATCTGTTGCATCACCTTCTGTCAAAACTTTGAGCTCACTCAGTTGCTCTTCCGATTCACACTGCACTGTTGCTGACACATTGCCAGGCTGATCCAACGCACTGCAAAAAGAATCAAAAGTCAAAACTTGGCCGGTCCAGTCCGACTGTCTCAAACACCAAACTGGTTTGAACGGTGTGTTCGTTCGAACTACTTCCACAAAAGACTTGGATGCTTGTGTGGGCTGTTTCTTGTTGGCATCCTGTTTGCGATTGGGAAGCTGCGCAGAAGTGCTAGTAGGATTGGTGATTGGGGCAGAATTGAGCGCTGCATTCCTGTGGCCAAGGCCCGCACCACCATTGTCACCTTCCTGTGTCTTGCGCTCTTTCTTTCTCTTTTTGGGCTTGTTCCCTCCTTTGTTTTTGGAGGTGTCAACAGCTCCAATTTCTTGACCCATCAGAGTGCTAAGTTGCTGAAACAATTTTCCGCTGCCTCCCCCAATTCCCAACAATTGGCAGAGCTGGGTAAGCAGCTTGAGAATTTCTCCTACCTGTTGCAAATTGAAGCCATTAGCTTGCGCATTGCTTTGTTTCTGTTTCCGTCTTCGAGCTGTTGCTCGGCTGCCTGCTCCATTGCCATTAAGGATATGTTGCAAAGCATTTCTGGTTCTGGAAGACACAGCCCAAGTCTTCTGTGGCAAGTCAGTGCAAGCACAACAAGCACACACCACAACTGAACTGTTCGCTTCTGTGCACTGCCTAGGCCTGAAAGCAATGCATAGACCCGCAGCAACCGCGCGGAGGTCGTTCAGGTAGCCGCGCCAATAAGTGTAATCCCAAATCACCAGCATCTGATTTGACTGAGCTACGAAGGCAGGAATAGCCTGTAGCGTCCGCGACTTCACCTCCGCATCGGATGGATGGACACAGACCTGATCTATCCAAAACCTGCAAGGACAGCAGATGTCCAAAGAGATACGTGCCAAGAGACACAAAGAACGGCCACAGCAATGAAAGACAGTACCTCAGTGCTGGATCTTGCTGTGCCACAGCACGGATCGGATGCTACTTGCAGGTAGTACCAAGATCACAATGGCCAGCAGAAAAGCAATGCCGCATGATCCAATGGCAAAGTTCAGGTTGAGGCAATGACACAAAGCCAGTCGTTTCATCCAAGATGGACATGACCAAGAATAGCTGATGAAGAAATCCACCTGCGACACCCTCTCCAGAGAATCATACCTGGCTGTCCGGTCTGGGCTGGCTTGGACGTATTTGGAGATTGAATTCGACAAATGGAAATTGAACAAAGCATCTGCAGTTGTAGCACGGAAGAGTCCATCCTGCTCTGCACGTCGGATTTGCTGATGAAAGTGCTTCATTCAGATGGCCCCTGCAACGGTTTGAGCTTAAGCCAGACTCATCCCTGAATCTTTGGGATATCCCCCAAAATACAAATCCCGTCCCACTAATATTGAATAGCCCCTTCCAACCGAAACCCATTGGGGCCCAAAATGAAGATCTCAGTTTCCGGCATAGTGACGCCTCGCTCAAATAGGACCTGCAAGGCCCCTCTTACAGTACGTCCCACTTGACAACCGCCTGCAGGTCCCGAATGGACTGCAAATGCCTACCCTCTCTGGTAGCCTAAGTCGGCAGTGGAAACTCGTAGTCCATAGACATTCCGGTTGTTAAGTGTACATTTCCATGTTTCACTGCCGAAGTGTCAATCGCATCGAAATGTCAAAGACTGGGTTGAACTTAGCGCATTCACTTCCTCCTTGCAAATAGACCTCTATCAGGGTCTTTGATATAGATGTGTGGAAACATGTGAATCAACAAGTCATATGGGTCATATGAGTCATAATTATGATGGCTACCCAAATATGTCATGAACATCATAGCTTTTGGTCCATGGAAAACCTGTGGATTCGTTCCGGTGAAACGCCGGCAGGTCCGGGTCCTGTCCCCTGGCCTTCAAGTAATTCTGAAGCTGTTCTTGAACCAGAACCTCATCTGTCATCTGGGAAAAATATGAAAAATGCACCCAAATCTATCAAAGGACACACAAAAATGCCGATTCTTGCTCAGCTCCAAATCTGCTGAATTGCACGTGGGACATTTTTGAAAGGTATCGTTTCTAGTTTTGAATAGCAGGTAACCTATGTACAATAGTGTACAATCTAATCTAGATCGAGATCAAACACGTCTGATGTCTCTTTTTTCTGTCTTTTTCTCTGTTTTACACCATGAAAATCATCGACAAGTGCCATCAACAGCAGCGCTGATTTAAGCCGCGGGCATTCTCAGTGTCCAAGTCCACGAGGCCAAAGAGGTCACAGAGATATCGATTGTTTATAAAAGGCCTCCCGACGCGGCCCGATCCCACATCAACCATCCCCCAAGGACCAACAAAAAATGACGGATCCATCATAAATGGCTGCGAGAAAAACCAATCAAAAACCATCAAAATATATGGTTTATGACATTGTTTTCCTAACATTCATGAGGATTTTAGATGAATTTATGGCCATTCTAAAGTTCTAAACTCGGTTCTAAACCCGGAATCTCCATTGCCAATAATTTTCTCTGCGTTTGCTATACTACTATACAATCAAACGTTTTGTCACAAAACATCACGTTCATATGTTTTTATCAACAACTTGGCATTTCCATCACTTAGCCTTAGCTTGAGATTGGAATCGGAACAGGCAGAGACAAAACAACCAAAGTTACAAGAAACTTTGGATTTGCGGGCGGTGCGGGTATTTGCTAGCGTTTGCGGGATATTTGCGGGTGTTTTGCTGGTAGTTCTTGTCGAGCTACTATGTCAGCCCATTGCCATCAGAATTCCGAAACTGAGACTAAAACACCACATTTCATGAACATTTCATGAAAACATGTCGTTTTTGGCGAACAAAACAACAAAACAATTCTTGTTATTCGAGGGTCGAAAGCTGATTTCAAGAGATGTCCAGTTCAATGAGGATTGTCCCCACACTTTATCTGGTGGTTCCAAAGCCTGAAAATATGAATGTCACTTGGAATCATCATGCCACATGGGGGCTGAGCGTTAAAACATGTTAAAACCACATAAACATTGAAATCACCAACTAGTTATGGAATGTTATCATTCAAAAAGGTGATGACTCAAGAAACTCTGGCAGCCATTTCAACAGGCCTGGCAGCTGGGGAAGCCCTACTGGGAGATGCTGAGAAAATCAGTTGCTGCAACCATTGATGAAAACACCATCCCAGTACCACGTACCACGTAGAATATCTTGCAAGAACCAACTTGGGCGCTGGTGAACGTACAGCCATTTGACGTAAAAGAAAAGGGACGGTGACCCCCAGGACTATTCAAGCTCTGCAGGGCTGCGCTTCATGATATGTCTGAGAGTAGAGTTTATACACCCCAAAATCCAATCTTTGATCATATGTACTCTTCCCCATTCAAATGCCAGTTCCAGACGCGCGAAGGGCGGTCTGAGTCCCGCTCGGAAGGCCGCAGTTCGACTTAAAGTTGCCTTGGTGAGTCGACGTCATTGCAATGCAACTGAAGTGATGCTACCTCACCTGAGCTTTAGGAGAGCAACCATCTTATGTATATACATACATTATATATATATATATTATATACATATATGCATATATATATATACACATATGCATCTCTCTCTCTCTATATATATATATAAATACATGCATATATATATATGCAAAGATACATATATATATGATATTAATATAAATATATATATGATATTAATATATATATATATATATGAATATATATATATATATATATATATATATCACGCATATGTGATATACATGTATATATGCATGCATGCATGCGTGCATGCATGCATGCATGCATACATACATACATACATACATACATACATACATACATACAAATATATATATATATATATATGTATATATAAAAATAAATAAATAAAAATAAATAAATATACATATAAATGTAAATATATATATATATCCGCCGACCCCAGCCTTCGCCAAGGCAGGGGCGGCGCCTGGGACCACCGGAGGTGTGGAACCTGTCCTCTTGGCACGCTCCAACCCCGCAGGAAACAGGCACCCCAAGGCCAGACCAATGGCTTCCTATGGGCGTTCAAGCCTGCCGTTTGCCAGGCGTTAACGCCCAACCCCGCAGGCAAAAGCTACCCCAAGGCCAGATCAATGCCTTCTTATGGGCGTTCAAGCCTGCCGTTTGCCAGGCGTTAAACCCTCAAAAAGCTTAATACCCTTAAAATGCTTAACCATCCTCCAGGCACCCCAAGGCAAAAGCTACCCCAAGGCCAGATCAATGCCTTCTTATGGGCGTTCAAGCCTGCCGTTTGCGAGGCGTTGAACGCTTGAAAAGCTTAACGCCCTCAAAATGCTCAACCATCCTCCAGGCACCCCAAGGCAAAAGCTACCCCAAGGCCAGATCAATGCCTTCTTATGGGCGTTCAAGCCTGCCGTTTGCCAGGCGTTAAACCCTTAAAAAGCTTAAAGCCCTTAAAATGCTTAACCATCCTCCAGGCACGGCGTGGGCGGCGGTGGTGGCAGACCCTGGGG
>CAMXCT020004588.1:0-34004 GCA_947184155.2 Cladocopium goreaui | reverse complement strand
TGGTTTCGGGCGGTCCTGGTGCGCCAATGTGAGACGGTGTCGGATACACCCCTCGCAGCGGCAATCCTCGGCCGCTGTTCCACTGCTCTCCGGCCATGCAAACTACCTGCTTTGCCCGCGCATCACCGCGGAACGATCCATACCCTTTTTTAGCACCCACCCATGTCACGCGAAGAGGAACTCATATCTTTTCGAACGGTTATAGGTGTCAGGATTCAAAGCTGGGGGCGTTCGTCGCTTTACTTTCCGACCAGGTTCGACATTAGGATCTTAAATCCGCATACGACACTTTCATGTTCAACGGAAAACCCATTGCCCTGGGCATTCCATACGTGTGCAGTCCCCCACAGCCATTATAGCTCGTACCTGAGCATTCCCACCCACAGACACAATGTTGTTTGTTCCACTTTCTGTGCAGGCCTCTTCGTCATCGCTTCTTCTGCTGCCTTCTGTAGCTACTTGGCAACAACCTTTTTCAAGGCACTGCGCTTCCTACATACTTCTTGACAGTTGGTTGTGTAGACTTCCTTCGTACACTCACGCACGTCTGCGTTCGTTTTGCTGGCCAGGTCACTATTTCAGCGACTCTGCGTCCTGAGGCGCCGTCCTGCAAGCACACGTTCTTACGTTCGTTGGCTGTGGCATGCTTTCGCATGAGAGTGTTAGGCACTTCGTTTTTCGTCTCATGCATCTGCGCAATTTCGTTTCTGCAAGCCATACAGCTCGGAGGCACAGTGTCTAGTGGGTCCACCGTCTGCCCACATGCCGCCCTCAAAGGCCAGCTGTCCAGATGATGATGAGCAGCTTCGCGCCTTT
This sequence comes from Cladocopium goreaui, assembly GCA_947184155.2. Taxonomy (NCBI): domain Eukaryota; class Dinophyceae; order Suessiales; family Symbiodiniaceae; genus Cladocopium; species Cladocopium goreaui. Next base: position 33,188 of record CAMXCT020004588.1, on the reverse strand, counting down.
CGGGCATGCCCCGTCCTCAAGCCAGAGCCTTTTGAAGCTTGGCTACCTGACGTCATGTGGGCTGCCCATATGCTAGCTGACACATTGGCAGTTTGTTGGGAATGGGGCTTACTGGCTCTGTTGACTGTGGCTTCCGGCTTAGTCCCGGAGGATCGTTTCGAGCCAGCTCCATCCATCAGCATCCCGTCTTCTTTGTGGGTTGTGCTGTTACATCCGGGCGCAACCAACAGCTCCGGAGTCGTGCAAGCCATCGCAACATCCGTGGCAACTATGTTCGACTGGCTGTATGCTTATGAAAACAACCGGGACCTTGCTGCGCAACGAGAGGAAGCCCCTCGTCGTCAACTGCTAGCAGGCGGTGGCTCCTTAGCGGCTACGGGCTTGCAGATGAGTTTGCAACAAAATCGAGGCGCAGCTTTGTCTGTGGAACCTGAAATAGAACAAGTTCTTTCTTGGTTCACAGCTGAAAGCAGCATTGACCGTGCCGCGCCTGCCAAGCTTTGGGATGGCTCTGACTGGCACAGACCAGTGATGGACAAAACCCGCGCCTTCACCGTCCACAAACCCTGGTTTGGCTGCTGCTCCGGTGGCCACATCCCGGAAATGCATAAGGCCACTCTGCAGGATGTCTTTGGCTTGCGGCAACGCGTCACCGCCGTCTATGGTGCGCCCAAATGGAGCACCATTGCGGAGGTTCGCTCCGCTTGTGCCAAGCTCCCAACACAAAGCCACAAACCTGCGCAGTTCATGGCGGGCCTTTGCTACCAATTGCTGCGGTGGGCTGTCGGTCGGGACGGCATGACCTTTATACCCTGTCCTGGCGATGGCGCGCAAGCTTTGGTGGATGAAAATTTTGATGAACACATGGCCATGCAGCAGGATGCTTTCTTGCAGCCAGGGAGACATGAGGAAGCCAAGTACCATGGAAAGCTCCGCACGAAATTCAACCGTATGGCTTTAGCTTTGCATGTTCTGCAAGCAGTCTGCGCAGCCTGGCGCTCGACACAGGATGCCACAGACATCGCAGATACATGGGGCCTTAACTTCCAGGCAGATGCGCAGATCCCCAAGGACGTCTTTCAATTTGCTTATGCCTTCTGCGACCATGCAGAAGCTGTGTGGCGACTTTTAGATTTTGCGCGGACAGGGCATGCTTTGCCATCAGACCCAAGTGCTCAAGACATCCAGTCCAGTCAGCTGCCTCTAGCCCCTCCGGAAAAAACATATGATTTTGAATCTTTGATGACTGCGATGCGTGGCAGCCAGCATGGCCCTGGGAATGACGACCTGGATGCCATCACAGAGTTGGGAGCGGCTTTGCCAGGCATCTTGTTGCGCTTTGTGCAACGTCTGCCCTTGCATGGCTTTACTCTGGCCATCTTGCTGAAATTCATGGAGGCTGTCCTCAGCGTTGGTGTGGGCTCTTGGTTCTACTGGAACCAATCTGATGCCGCAAAGAGAAAGTTGGCCAAGATTTGGAAGGAGCATACACACTTTGGCGTCTTTCTTGCATGCCTCATGCTGCAAAGCTTAGGTCTGGGGCAGTGGTGTCGGTCCATCAAAACTGCAGGTGGTGGCCGTGGCATTTGGTTCTTTGAAAAGCGGAAAGTGTAAGAACATTGGCAATGAAAAGTGCAGCAGGACAGCTTATGACATCTGTCAGTCAGATGACATTCGCAAGTATGTCATCAGATATACGGTTGCGCGCCAACAATACAACAATACAAAACACATACACACAAAGCAATAGGTGGGGAAAACAAATCACAGCTAATTAATGACAAAATGAAAAAATGGTAAGGCCACACTCCTATCCCTCCTCCGGCCCCCTCCCCAGTGGTTCCTTTTCGATGGTTTCTGCTGGATGATCTGGTTTTCAACCAAGATAGCAGGACAAAAAAAAACGAAAAACGTATCAGGAAAGAGGGGAGCAGTAGAAAATATGAGGAACCGTAGGAAATTAAAAAAATGGGTCTGCGCAATAGGCAGCAACGCAAGCCCGTAGTGCCGACCTGACTCGGATCTGCATGTCGTCGCGTCGGCCCCTGTGAGAGATTAAGGTCATGTATCATAGCTTTGCTGCTTTCACAGGAGCCGCAGGTAGCAAGATGCAGATTATCAGATTGCAATTCGCTGCGTGCATGCTGGTTGCTTGAACATCTAGATTTGCTTTCACGTATTGTTCTCGATCTCAGGGTTTAGCAAGAGATGTGCATGCTCCGCTTTTCCGCCTATAAGATTGTTTGGGTGAAGTGAAGAGTTGAAACTCACCCTGGTTTGTGGAAAAGGATGTTAAACGAGGTGGGAGTACCCCGAGAAGGAGGTAGCATATGTAGGCATTTCATGTATGGCATGTTGATATTGAAAACAGGTGCGGTGTGAGTGAACGCAGTCAGGCACCCAAAACAGTATGAGAATTTTGGAGAACGAGGTAGGAACGCCCCGTCGATTGCACGATGTGCCCCCTGGCTCACGTGCTGATTCGAGAGGGGGTGCTACAGCACGTACGCCAGCTTATTGCAATTTGCTCATTGACACTGCCTCTCATTAGATGGTGCCTGGTTCCGTACCTGGTCTCAACACAGGTCCCTTGAGCGCACAAACAAATCCCGCGCCATGATGCAGTTGGAAGGGCGCAGGAGTTGGACGTCTAAGTCTTACAATGACCTTCATCATAAACCATGGGCTCAGCGTCACCACCCTCATTTGTCATTGTCATTGTCATCGTCATCACCGCAAAAGGCACCGTGAATGTTGACTTCATTTGCGTTACTGTAATATTTCTATCGGCCTCACAGTTGACCAGCACCATGAAATTTTGTGAAAAATCGCTGCTCAGCATGAAGAAATCGTTGCTGAGGAGCCGACTGTTGTGGACGAGGTGCGCACGGGCACCTATCGTCAGCTCTTTCATCCGGAGCAGCTGATCAGTGGCAAGGAAGACGCGGCAAATAATTTTGCGCGTGGGCATTACACCATCGGCAAGGAAATTGTGGATTTGGTGTTGGACAGAATTCGAAAGCTCGCAGACAATTGCACAGGCACCATGGATAGGATAGCATTGTTCACATTTTTGTTTCGCCAATGAAAAGCCAAGGCGTGTTATGTTAGCATCTGCTTTGGTACTCGTACCCCATGTTCTTTGTTCTTGTAGCGCAACAATTGGTTCAGGATTGCAAGGATTCTGTGTTTACAATGCCTGCGGTGGTGGCACTGGATCCGGCCTTGGTTGCCTGATGTTAGAGCGTCTTTCGGTGGATTATGGGAAGAAAAGCAAGATCTCCTTCACAGTGTGGTGTTGCCCTCAAGTCGCAACCGCTGTGGTCGAACCCTATAACACTGCCACTGGGTGGTCAACTCTTGTTGTTGTTGTTGTTGGTGGTGGTGGTGGTGGTTGTTGGTTGTTGGTTGTTGGTTGTTGGTTGTTGGTTGTTGGTTGTTGGTTGTTGGTTGGTGGTTGGTGGATGGTGGTTGGTTTTTTGGTTATGGTTGGTTGGTTGTTGTTGTTGGTGGTGGTGGTGGTGGTTGTTGGTTGTTGGTTGTTGGTTGTTGGTTGTTGGTTGTTGGTTGTTGGTTGTTGGTTGTTGTTGTTGTTGTTTTTTTTTGTTGTTGTTGCTGCTGCTGCTGTAATTTTAAAGTTTAGTTTTTGATTGCGTCGTTAGGCGAGAAACAACTTGTGGGCCGTTGTGGGTTCACCGAATTGCAGATAAAGGTGCTGTGCGTGCACTCCTTGCTTGAGCACACGGATGTGACGATCATGTATGACAACGAAGCTCTCTATGATATTTGCCGAAGGAACTTGGACATTGAACGCCCAACCTACACCAATTTGAACCGGCTGATTGCTCAGATCATCTCGAGTTTGACCGCCTCCCTTCGCAACTCGGTCACAGCATCCTGCGTGGAAATGGGTTTGACTGGTGTTTTTGAATTAATTCCATCCCCCTATTGAATGCCTCCCATATTGACCCCAAACCGAACAGATCAACGCTTAAAGTAGGGTTTTACGGGGAACGGATGAATTCAAAAATTCCGCTTTACGGACACATACATCAAACGACCAGGTTTCGATGGTGCACTGAATGTCGACATCACCGAGTTTCTGAGATGCACATATCATATGTATAATCTTATTTTTTCCCTTCAATAATTCTGAGATACACACATCTCATATTTTTGTCCCCTCAATAATTGCCAAATATATATATATATTTCACTGTACTTGTATATTTTTTTGTGCGCCCTTGTGACTGCGACGCATCCAAGATTCCAGACCAATTTGGTCCCGTACCCTCGCATTCATTTCATGTTGACCTCTTATGCGCCGGTCATTTCGGCGGAGAAGGCCTATCATGAACAGTTGTCGGTGGCAGAGATCACCATGTCCGTTTTCGAACCAGCCTCGATGATGGTGAAATGTGATCCTCGTCACGGCAAATACATGGCCTGCTGCATGATGTATCGTGGAAACTGGGCCGGACCATCGCGGGTTGATCCAAAATGGGGGGATACCATGGGATATTGCGTGGATTCGAGAATCATTTTCCGCATTCAAATAGCCAGAAATTGGGGTAAATCATTTCATATGCCTGGCCAACCCCTTGAATAATTAGGGTACGTTCAGTTTTTGACATTTAATTCCTGATTTGTTGCTGGTCAAACCCTCCATTTGCGGAAAACACCCACTGTTTTTTCCTCAAGATGTCAGCTCATGTTAAATCCCAAAGTTTTTTCAACACCAACCAAGGAAACCAGTGTTTCCACTTGTATATTGGATGAACTCAATCAGCCAACGTTTCGACTTTCGTTGATCGATAAACAACTCTCCTTTCATTCGCGGCCGAGGAGACGTGGTGCCAAAGGATGTGAACGCAGCAGTGGCAACCATCAAGACCAAGCGCACCATCCAATTCGTGGATTGGTGCCCCACTGGCTTCAAGTGTGGCATCAACTATCAACCACCTACAGTGCCTCAACTTGTATGTTTGACAGAATTTCTGACCAGTAATTTTCTTTTGGGAGGATTTCTTCCTAACATATTTCATCCGTTTTTTTGGCACAATGAATGGGGGATCTCCGTTGCTGGATCGCCTTCGCCAGGTGGTGCCGGGAGGTGATTTGGCCAAGGTCATGCGTGCCTGCTGTATGATTTCCAACTCCACCGTCACTTCGCAGCAATCACACCAATCACGGTGGTTTCTGAGCGCTTGAAGTGAATGAAAAGCAGGAAATTCACCAGCAAAGATAGGGATATCATGGGGATGTAACTACTTGATATTACTTGATATGATGGTTGGGTGTCTGAAAATGGGGTCATCTCCCCAACATGGATCAAAATTGCCGTTTTAATATTCTTTTTATGGGAAAAGCGATGATTGACTATGATTGACTATTTAGGGGCACCCTACTTCCCGACAAACCCATATGGTTTGAATATATCTGAGCATGATCTTATTCCAGTGCTGGCAGAAAAACACAGGATTTGTCAGGACTTAGAACAAAAACACGAAATATTGTCGCTATAAGCATGGTCAACTTACTTCGCTTATGCACGGTTTTTTGCCCCTCCGTTTGTTGCCTTGGTGTAGGGAGACCATGTCCTGCAGCCTAGTCAATCTTTTCGTGCATCGCTAAAAACAAAGGCAAAAAATTCATTTCCTGTAAACAAAATGTCAAAATCAACCAAGTGTTCGTTACATGAGGGTATTTCAGCATTTTTATCATTTGGATCTGCTCCCAATTTTTGATGGGTGAAAATCGTGAAAACCTCACATTCTTGATTAGAGCTGCCATTGTGGGAGTATTGGTATCACCCATCAGAATTACAGATTGTATCATTATACCGTATACCCATATTTTGGGGGCTATTCCAAAAAGCGCCGTTATATCAAGGTAGATCCCCAAGTCTTTGTGACGAACTCTTCCAACTTAGGCCATTGCAGAAGTCTTCTCGCGTATCGATCACAAGTTTGACCTCATGCCACTGGGCAAAATCGAACGTCCTGAGGGAAGAGGGTTGATGGGTCGATCAATGCCAGACATGGAGATGGAGAAATTGCATGAAATTGCCTTATTTCTAAGGCATTTGTTTGGCAGAGTCAGTGCAGAATCTGAGGTACGCCATGCTTGAATTTTCTATGTTGCGACCAAAACACCGTTGATTTGAAATATAGTGGTTACTTCACCAACGGTTATATAGAGTTATAGAGGATTTCAAACAAACTCTGCACATTTGGACCAATGAAAGCGGACATGAAACTAACCAAGACTAAAGGTTGATCCACGGAAAAAAAACTACGGGAGAGCTGCGAAATAGATGGCTAAAAAAGCAGATAGAAGCAAGATGGTGTTATTTGAGATCCAAAATGGAGGCTCTTTGATCCGACGATCAAGTAAGGGATTTTGGGGAGGGATTTGTAGCCAGCTAAATATGTGGGCATGGGCGAACGCCATATTTGTTCGCAAAACCCTCAGGCGGGTAAGCGCAGCGGAAGCCACTTTATACCACATTGCTTTGGAGATCTTTGGAGTATAGTATATAGCCAGTCACCCACTGGCGAGTGATTTGTTGAAACCGCGGCACCCCAGATTATATATATATGTTGAAACCCCAGATTTGTTGAAACCGCTTCGCCCAGTTGTTGCAGCGTAGAGGTTTCCCATTCCAAAACAAATGTTGATGCAACTTCACAAAATTCCTTTGGGAAAAACAGCAAAGGTACTAGGGAATATTAAACTCCCACCCCCGTTAAACCTTAAATTCCTATGGGAAAAAAACAAGGGTACTAGGTAATATTAAACTCCCACCCCCGTTAAACTTTACATTCAATTGGGAAGATCAACAAAGGTACTAGGGAATATTAACTCCCATCCCCGTTAAACCTTAAATTCCTATGGGAAAAACAACAAAGGTACTAGGGAATATTAAACTCCCACCCCCGTTAAACCTTAAATTCCTATAGGAAAAACAACAAAGGTACCAGGGAATATTAAACTCTCACCCCCGTTAAGCTTTACATTCAATTGGGAAGATCATCGAAGGTACTAGGTAATATTAAACTCCCACCCCCGTTAAACTTTACATTCATTGAAGATCTTCAACATGGGATTAATTCTCCCACCCCCGTCAAACTTCTACATTCATTGAAGATCTTCAATAATTAAGGGTTTACTTCTCCCACCTCCGTTAAACTTCTACATTCATTGAAGATCTTCAATAAGGGTTAATTCTCCCACCCCCGTTAAACTTCTACATTCATTGAAGATCTTCAATAAGGGTTTAATTCTCCCACCCCCGTTAAACTTCTACATTCATTGAAGATCTTCACTAAGGGTTTAATTCTGATGATGATGTTGATGTTGATGATGATGATGATGCGTCGCCTGTTGTCATTGCGGGTCCGGGCAAAGCCCAGGCATTTGCCGTATACATGTATACATGTATACATGTATACATGTATACATATATACATATATACATATATACATATATACATATATACATATATACATATATACATATAAAGGGTAGAGGCCTGAGGTTCCCCGGAAGGCAATTGAAGTTCATTGTTGTCAACTTTGAAACATGTCATTTTTCACAGTGTTTTACAGTGTTTTACAGTGTTTTGTGTTCTTCCCATAATTTGAGAGCAGAAGGAATCAGTTCAACATGCGGACAACATATCTGGGATATGTTGTCCGCTGTTTGATTGTTTTTTAAAATCTTTTTAAAGTTCTTCATTGTATGATATTTTGTAGATTCCATAGGAATTGAGTGTTTTTTTTGGAATTTCAGGTTTCTTTTCATTGACATAAAAATGTCACGATTCCCCAGAGAACCATGGGCGAAATGCATGAGGTTTTTTTCTCTTCACATCCACAAAGCCGTTTTTAAAGCATTTGTATCTAACAACATCTTCAACGTAACAGCCAACATCTTCAACGTAACAACATCTTCAGCGTAACAGCATCTTCAACGTAACAACATCTTCAACGCAACAACATCTGCAATGTAACAACATCTTCTGATGACGCAATGCAATGAAGGTTAACATCCCCCCCACCACCCCCCCACCCCCCCATCTGTAAAGAGCAACGAAGATTAACGTAACAAGACAAGATCTTCTCATGACGCAATGCAATGAACATTCACATCCCCCCCACCCCATCCCCCACCTGTTTGCAACAACGAAGATTAACGTAACAACATCTGCTGATGACGCAATGCAATGACTGTTAACATCCCCCCCATCTGTATGCTGAAAGCTAGCAGAGAGAGACTCAAGGTTCCTCCGTGCTCCGGGGAACCTCAAGCCTCTCCCCTATTTATATATATACACATACACATATATACATATACATTTACATATATATATATACACATATATACATATATACACATACATATATATATATATGTATGTATATATCTTTACCTCGACCGAACCTATATATATATATATATATAAATATACACATATATATGCATACATATATATATACATACACATACATATATATGTATATATAAAATATATATCTTTACCCCGACCGAACCTATATATATATATATATACATATACATATATATATATTTACACATACATATGTATATATATATATATCTTTACCTCGACCGAACCTATATATATATACATACATACATGCATATACATATGCAAATAGTTATACGTGCGAGGTATTCGAAACGTGCCTTTGTCCACCACTACGTGGGCGAGGGCATGGAGGAGGGCGAGTTCTCTGAGGCACGTGAGGACTTGGCAGCCCTGGAGATGCTCGGCGTGGCGTACGATAATCCCGCTTAGTAACCTCTTAACAACCCTGGCTAGGAGGTCCCCTAATTAACTGGCCTATCCCGTTTACAACTTGGTTGTAGCCCCACTTATTTGATCACTCGCGATTCGTGGGGTGATCTTCCAAGCAATTCTTCTACTGCCATTTTGGGAGGCTGCTTGTGTGTTTGTGGTTGTGCCTGTGGTTGTTGAAGAGGGGAATGATGATGACCATGATGGTGGTGGTCATAATGACGACAGCAATTTTGGTGGTGACGACTATGAGATAGCACTGAACATTTGTCAGGAGAAACGGGCAAAACATGTGGGTAAAAGATTGGTAAACGTATGTGAATGTAACAGACATGAAACGAGATATGGATGATCCAGGCTATCGCCTTCTCTTTTTGTGCCATGTTCATCCGTCTTTTCACCGGACAAGGAAAGACTACGAGGAAGTGGGCATTGAAACGGCCGAGGCGCAAAGTCACCACACAGACAGTGTTGCATTTTTTGTGCCTTTCGAGTCGTTTTTTTGAAGCCATGGTGACTCGCCGGTATTCGCAGTTTGTTTGCTGTTTCAGTTTGGTTTCAAATTTCTCTTTTGTTCATCATCATGCAATTTAGAGAGGATTGGTTTCCCAGTCGGGTTGTGTGAGGGAAGCATGTTGGAAACCATTGGTTAAACCATTGGTTTCCCGGTCAATTTGGATGACAACTGGTGACGCCTTCTTGCTGAGGGTGAAGGTGAGGAAGAAGGCTACGGAGACTTGGCATCCTTTAATTTCCCCCATGTTTGCTTGGTGTGACATGGTCCAAATGGACTATAACTGCAAGTGTTGCATGCGAAACAAATACTATTACTATTATTATGTCCTGTTAAAATCTGCTTATTTTTGTTGATTGTGCAAGTCCAATGATAAACAACAATTGATTTCACAATTTTGCCAGTCTACCATTTGCTTTGTAAGGTGAACATCTAAAGAAAACATTTTTCCCCACCGGGTCATTAGATTTTATCAGAGTTGCTTTCTCCTCCTTCTTCTTCTCCTCCTCTGGCAATTGCGAGTTCCGGATTTCAGTGGGCACTGCTGGACCTCAACCGCGAGCTCCAGATGTCAATGGGCACTGCCAGACCTCAACCGCGAGCTCCAGGTGTCAGTGGGCACTGCCGGATCTCAGCCAGACGGCCAGAGAGAATGTCAGATAGAATGCCAGAAGGAATGTCAGAATAGATGCCAAATACAATGCCAGAAAGAATGTCAGAATGAATGCCTGAAAAGATTTGACAAGATGCCAGATAGAATGTCAGAATAGGTGTGAGATAGAATGCCAGAAAGAGTGTCAGAATATATGCCAGAAAGTATGCCAGAATAGATACCAGATAGAATGTCGGATAGAATGTCAAAGTATGTGCCAGAAAGAATGTCAGATAGAATGTCAGAAAAATGACATATATATATACATATATATACATATATATATATATACACACTATATATATATATATAGATATAGATATAGATATAGATATCGTCAGAACTATGTCTTTCAGGCTGGGGATCACTCGAAGAAAGCATTTTTTTGCCACAAAACCGCTGCATTTTTTGTTATTTTGGTTGTATTGGTTGTATCTTTGACCATGGACGGCCAAGGAGATGAATTCTGAGTCTCACCACTGGGCACGACATCCAGGGATCCCAAACTCAGGGAAGGCCAGGCGGATTGGCACAGCTGAGCGAGGTGAGAACCCAAAAAGACGCGACGAGACGTTGGGATGTTCCACGCTGTTGTGATGTGAAGGGGTCCGGCATTGCTGGAAGCCAGCAAGTTTGGATGATCACTATGATCGCCCTAATTCACATGATTCATACTGATCCGATCAACATCGTTGTGTGTCTTTATATTTAATGTTATTAAACAACCATTACTGGTGAAACATTGTCAATTGTAAGAACATCGATGTGGATGTGTCTGATAATGGTGTATAGCCCCAAATGGCCAGGAAGCCGATTTTGCAAACGATGTGGTCTTTGGGGCCATCCTAACATTCTCATGTGCAAATGATTAGGGTAAGTTGTTTAAAAATTTGATCATGTAGAACGTAAGGAATTGATATAGGTTCAATTTGTTTTTACACAAATACCCTCCGGTAATCAAACGTGGCAATGGAAAACCCCTCATTTCTAGATGATTTCCCCAGCTATATACTTTCATTTTTGGGTGGATTTTCCATTGGTAATGCGTTGTTTACCTAAAGACGGGGCGATCGACCCAGAACTGCTGGTTTGCAGGAACTTGAAGCGTGCCGTGGGGCGATCGCCGAACAGTTCGGCGCGGGAGCCCAACATTTCTGTGGTTTATTGTGTTGTTATTTTTTGAAAGTATCAGACATTGTATATATATATATACATCATTGATTTTATTCTCAATAGAACATGTTTTATATGATAACATGATATATGTACTCGTACTTGTGCATGTTTATGCCTACGGACCGAAAACCGTGCTCGTAAAACGCACGTTTTTGGAAATGCCCGGTCGGAGGTTATGTTGGGGTGGGGTGGGGTGGGGTGGGCATGTTAACGTCCTTTATAGTGCGTACATTAGATGTTGCTACGTTGCAGAGATCTCTGTTTTTGTTGCTACGTTACATGCTGCTACGCTGCAGAGATCTCTGGTTTCCTTGCTACGTTACATGTTGCTACGCTGCAGAGATCTCTGGTTTCCTTGCTACGTTACATGTTGCTACGCTGCAGAGATCTCTGGTATCCTTGCTACGTTACCTTTGTTGCTACGCTGCAGAGATCTCTGGTATCCTTGCTACGTCACATGTTGCTACGCTGCAGAGATCTCTGGTATCCTTGCTACGTTACATGTTGCTACGCTGCAGAGATCTCTGGTTTCGTTGCGATGTCACATGTTGCTACGCTGCAGAGATCTCTGGTTTCCTTGCTACGTTACATGTTGCTACGCTGCAGAGATGTCTAGTTTCCTTGCTACGTTACATGTCGCTACACCATTTTTTTTGTAAAACTCTATTTTCACGAGCACGGTTTCCGGCCCGGCGGGATGTTTATGTGCTTGCTTGAATCTGCGGTGTGTATTTGTGTCTGTATATGATTGTATTGCAATAGTTGTATATGTATATATATATACATACATATATACATGTACGTGTACATGTACGTATACATATACATAGACCTATACATACACATATACACATATACACACATACACATATACGCATATACACACATACACATACATATGCATACACATATACATATACATATACATTATGCATCATACATTATACATTATACATTATACATTCTACATTATACATCATACATATACAGTCTACATTATACATTATACATATACATCATTACCAACGACAAGGAAAACAACAAAAAAAACCAACAAAAAAAAACAACAAAAAGAACAACACAAACAAGAACAAAAACAGGAACAAAAGCAACAACAACAACAACAACAACACTCTATCCAAACTTTGTGTTGCAAATCAAGACATATCATCACAACACCTGCATCAAACATTTTGAAACGTCATTAAACATGACTAGACCCATCACAGATCATAAAAATCATCACACATCATAAAAATCACCAAACATCATCTAGCATCATCAAACATCATCAAACATCAACAAATATTCATCAAACATCAACAAATAAAAATCAGCACAGATATGCACAGATCTCATAGATTTTTCGACTCGTCACGATTTGTCCCTGCACTGTGCCGCGGCAGGTTGTGGTCTTCGTGGTGGGTGGCCTCACGTTGCCCGAAGTCCGCGCGGCACATGAGGCGCACGGCTGGAACACGTCCATCGATTCGCAGTTCGAATGCGTTTTAAGGGATAATATTGAATTATGGAAAATATATGAGAATATGTGTCTAAAGATAAGGTATATATATATATACCCCTAAAGGCTGCCATTGATATACATAATATCGTGTAATGGGGTAAGGATGAGATGGGAAGACTCCAGCAATGCCATGTTCAATAGGAACATAAATTTTGAAATAGGTTATTTTGCAGTTCCCGGTTTGTTTACAAGAGGGTCAGCAAGAAGAGTACCTATGGTAAACTATATATACTTATGGAAAATGACCCATGTATAGTTGATTTACCAATTTGGTTGATGTACTCGCACATTTCGCATATTTCGAAGACCACAAAAAACTGGGTTTGAAATGTCGATCCATGACATGGCCAACAGGTGGACCCCCAAGATTAATTATGGGAAAAAACGGGTTATTGTAATTTGCTCCAACACCCCCATTACGCAGGAAAAAACAATTTCGGAAAATCATGGGCCCTCCAAGAATTATTTAAAAAAGGTTCAGATCACATCCGGGAAATTTTGAACCCTTACAAGGAAAACCTAATTATGCAACGAATCGGAGACAGGCGACCTCCTGTCTAAGTTAGAATTTTTCCATACTTCTGTCGATCACCAAAATGGGGAAATAAAGGATATATATATATATACATACAATATATATGTATATATTATATATATACAAAATATACAATATATATAAACAATATATATATATACAATATATATATTTACAATATATACAATATATATATATACAATATATATATATACAATATATATATACAATATATACAATATATATAAATATATATATATATTTACAATATATACAATATATACAATATATATATGCAATATATATAAGATATATATATACAGATATATATTTACAATATATATATATACAATATATATATAATACATATATACAATATATATATATATATATATACAATATATATACAATATATATATATACAATATATATATATACAATATATACATATATACAATATATATATATATACAATATATATATACAGTATATATATACAATACATATATATATATACAATATATATATATATACAATATATATATAATACATATATACAATATATATATACAATATATATATACAATATATATATATATACAATATATATATACAATATGTATATATACAATATATATATATACAATATATATATATTATTGTAGTTGGAATAATCCCGGATATACATACAAATATGGACATAGATCGAATTCCGTCCGCTTAAGAAGATGTATAGTTTCGCAATTGCGGGTGCAACCAACAAGATGGTAGATTGGGTGCCTGTGACAATGGGCGGGTTACCCGGACATGGCAATTCTAATAGGGAAAAGTGAATAGGATGATAAATAAGTGAATTTGAGGCATTTGAGGGTACCATATTTTCAGACAAACTTAGTTGCCATGGTTTTGAAACGTCAACTGCAGGGGGCTAGCTATGAGAAGAGAAGCTTTACCAGCAATACATCGGGCATTGATGGGGTTAAACGAATAAACTTGGTTAAGCAATGTTTTTTGTTTTATCCAATAGACATGGAGTATTAATTGGGATTAAACGGCAATGAACTTGTTATATGTATAAAATATATATATATATACACGTATACATACACAGTAAATACACATATATGGGGAATATGCCTTTGTCAAAAAATATGGGGAAAAACGAGGAAGACAGCCAACCATATCTGGTTGTATCGCGGACATAATACACAACCGACAATCTGATTTGGGTTTGTCCAAAAGTCGGGGATCTCAGACATGTTTTCGTTCAACATTGGTCAACCAGAATCCAGTGAATTTACTCATTAAAAAATGGCGAGAACACCTTTATACATACAATATATATGTATATATATATATATGTATGTACATATATATATGTAAATGTATATATATATGTATGTATATAAATATATATATATATGAATTATAAATATATATGTATATATATGTATATATATATGTCTACATATATATAAATATGTGTGCATATATATACATATGTCTATATGTATATATATATAAATATGTCTATATGTATATATATGTATATACATATATGTATATATATATGTGTGTGTAAATGTTTATATATATATATATGTATATATAGATATATGTATATATATATATATGTATATATGTTTATATATGTGTATATATATGTTTATATATGTATATATATATGTATATATATATATGTATATATATGTATATATATATATGTATATTTGTATATATATATGTATATATATGTACATATGCATATACATATACATATATACATACATATATATATATATATGTATATGTATATGTATATGCATTTGTATATATATGTATGTATATATATATATGTGTATATATATATATGTATATGTACACACATGTATATATTTGTCTTGAACACCTTGTTTCCCAAAGAACTGGCCAAAAATTGGGTTAACCACTTGGCTGTTTGGGGATCCACATGGGTTTCTTAGGTGACAACAGCGCTTCCTGGAGTCCAAGCCTATGTAGGTGGGACCCACTGGCGACATCTGACATGGAACTTGTTGTCTTGGAATTTGGAGGGTTGAACTTGCTACAGTTCAATAGGTAAATCATCATGAATCCTCTATGTGCCATTTTGGATAGCTATGTCATATAAGCAGAGGATATGTCCGATATTTCTTTTGATTCCACTTCAGTACCAGGTTTCCAGCCAGGAAGACTACGGTCATGGAACCAGGCCCATTGAACCAGTCACAAAGGGAGACCAGAAGGACGGCTAAAGATCGAAACCCTGGTATGCCCGTGAACATCAATATACATGGGTCTGTCTGAAAATGGGGTATTCCCCAATTGTAGCCATTCAACATCATTCAATGGGGAAAATGAATGAACATTATTATGATCAAACATAAATAAAAATTGAGGGGACCCTATTTTTAGACCCCAGATTTATATTTCAATGGATGTTCATGCCGGAGATGACCCTCCGAGGGTACAGGATTCAGTTTTAGCATGTTTTAGCTACTGTCAAGAAACAGGTTGGTCTCAAAGAGGGTTGGATCCTCCCCAAACTAATCCCACGTGACTTCCGAAATCCGAAACACCAAGTCACATGTTTCACTGGATTGCTTTAAGGACAATTTTTTAAAGGAACCCCCTATAGATGGGGAAAACCGACTGGTAGATTTTCCCAACAAAACCAATTCATAAATCGCCAGGTGGAAGCTGCTTGTTGACGCCTGGCTCTTTCATTGAGCTTTGGGAGTCCTTCTGATGAAAAAAAATGCTTGGGAGTCCTTGGCACTTGGGAAATGCGCCACGGAAATGTGGGACGAACAAAAAGGCTAAACTGGCTATTGGAAAGTTGGTACTCAGACTTGATTCCAATCAATTTTATCTTTCATTGGACGTGGGTACTTTCAGTCATGCCTCATGAGCCAGTCGCTGTGATCAGTACAGTTCCGCGATTTTGTTGTGAAGGGATGCTCATAAGTAGATACAAAGGCAGATTAATGCAAACTTGGGTTTCAAGATCATAGAAATGTATGGAAATATCTGATCATTGAAATATCAGTTCCCAATCCTAAAGGGGCTCAGGTATCCCTCGTCCTGATCTTCTTGGATGTGTTGATTGAACATCATCATGCGGATGCAGCTGTTTGCTTGAAAAAGAAGCACCAAATTCAAACCGAAAACCGAAGAGGCCACCACAGCTATAGGAAGTTGGGTACTGCCAGGACCTCCATCATTAACCATGATTAGCCATTGATTAACCATGGATTACCATCATTACTAACCATAGATTAAAGGACTTCTCAGACCAACATCAGAACGGAATCACTGGGAGTCGTCCCGCCTCGGAAGTGGTGCCGTCGCCATGCTGCAATGTGTCTCAGCCGTGTCGGACAGGCGGGAGAAAAGGGCACGACCAAAAACGGCGACGTCGGGGCTGTAGGAATCACCAAGTGGCCAAGCTTTTTCAGATGGGTGAAGAAAAAGCCAAATTCAGCACCATTTTTTGATAGCCCCATTATACCCCTATGAGTTTGTGCACCAAGCAGTTGACGGGAATCTCAGCAAATTTTTCTAACAACTAATGTCTGGGATAAGACTCCAACTTGTTTCTTTCCATTCAGTCTGGATCAAGCCCATGATACCCCCATATATCTTTGCCGAATCAAACATGGATCATACCCCCATAGATGCTGCAGGTTCAGCAGCCTCTCTGGCACACAGGCGTGACGGAGCAGTCAGATTGAAGCTGTGCCATGGTCCAGTTAGGTTGTTTTCCCACAAAGGGGGATAGTAATCCATTCATAATGATAATGATTTATATATCCATGATAATGTATGAGGATTCCGACTATGGGATTGGGATGGATGACCACAAACCACATACAATCTTTCGACCATGGCACACATGAAGATGATGGAACATGGGTTTGATCACCAATGAATGGGAGGGGTTCACCAGCAGCAAACATCTCGGGACTCCCAATTTGGTTCCAGATAACACCGGGAATCGCAGGTGGTGGGCGGGAGCGATTCGGAGGGATGGGAAGCCAAGGACAGTTGGAGCTACAATAGACTTTTCCAAGCCACATGAGACTTTCATACATCATGTCATGATCCCACCTTTCTGACCCACCAGTTCCATCCAGTTCCATCATTAGCATCCCTGTGCTCGTCTCGCCAGAGCTATCAGTTCCTCATGTTGGGCTTGGAGGGAGCGGGCAAGACCACTTTCTTGTACAAGTTGAAGATCAACGGGTGCCCCGGGGCACCGGGGCCAGGATTTTTGGGCGATCCGGAAATCTGGAAGTCCGAAATTGAACAAGAGAGCACTATACATTTGCCTAGAGTCATAGGTGGGAGACTGATAGACATTTATATGATATGATAGAATATCTATATATAATATTATATAATTAGAACTTATAATAACCCATATAGACATGTATAGACATACAAAACTATGATTTGTTTGTTGACAGCGATGGGAAGCAAGAAACAATATGTTGCGCATTTTGTTACGCTAGACTAGCCGCTAGACCCGATGACCATAAAATCGCATAAAATCTTTCGACCCCAGGACCTTCCTTTCCCAAACATTTGGGACCCCAATCATCTACCAATTCCGGGTCGATCTTGGCAGATTGAAAGATATTTGTGTCTGAAAATAGGTTCCCTACAAAAAATATATTGTTGATCAATGTTGTTCAACCGTCATTTTCCCGCCACAGTGTTGGGCTATCTGCAGCTGTCAACGCTGGGAGTCAGGTACAAAAAGGCGGACGTCCAAGCGGACATGGTCTACCTCAAAGAGGTGAAACAAGACCCCGGGTGCCCCGAAAATGTTGCGTCTGGGGTGCATGGGCTTGGATATTTTTGGGCCACGGTTGGAAGTGAAGTTTCTTTTTCTTTTTCTTTTTTCAAACATGTTTTTTGTTGTGGGGTAGGGGTAATGGATGAAACATGAATGATGTAGACATGCTTTGCAGATGATAATCTTATATGATATCATGATCATACCTATCTACGTCATAAGATGTGTGCATGATAATTATATGACATGTGTGACATTTTATGACGATGTGCCAACACACATGATTGGAGATGTGCTTAGATATGATTTGATTATGAATAACGATCAATGATTCATCAGTGATGACTTAGCAATGATGTAGGTCGTATTTCTTTTGACATTCCAAGAAACCTCTTGAGCACTTAAGGTTTCACTTTGGCTGCTGCTGGTGCCCTAAAAGAGGGATCTGATTGAAATTTGGGAAGAAGCCTATGGCTTTCCATGTTCTTCCTGATCTTTTTCCACAAAAAGGAATGGGACCACTTTGAACTCTGAGGCACTTATTTCAGTTTCAGCCGCATGACATGTTGGCCGACATGTTCCATTTGACGTCATGGTGCCCCAGGTACCATTTCGAGGAACTGAGCAGTCCAACCATTGGGCCACGGGGACCGGGATGATGATGCATATCGTAGATGTGACGGCAGGATTCTTAGGGGCTTTTCGCCAGAAATAATCACATGACGTTAGCCAATAAATCGTGAAGGACAATTGGGACACGCTCACCCTCCAATTTACCAAACATGGCTGCCTCGTTTGTGGATGTATTAGCCATGGCAATCGGCATGATTTGATCTTGGTTGGGCCGCTGGGAATATATATTTGGATACAGGTCAAACCACTTCAAAACACCAGTGTCCTGATAAACATGCCGAAGACGTCTTAAAACATGAACATACTTCAGAGTAATGTTGGTAAACGGAATGCCATAAACCTATCCTTTGATGGTAATTTTTGACCACCCATTTGTGGCCATCTTGGTATATGTTGGTATACCATCTGGTTATTTAACATAGCCATGGAAAATCACCATTTTTAATAGGTAAACCATCTATAAATGGGCCATCCATACTATATACCATGGCTATGTTAGTCATTACCAGAGGGTACATTGATATCTTGGGTAGATTACCATAGCACTATTTAAATAAATGGGGCATTAATATGGGGCATTAAATAGTGCTGTGCTATACTATTATGGGTCACCCCCGGGAGGCAATACAGCATCTGGGAAGTTCCTGGGAACGACGTGATGCGCCCCTTGTGGCCCATGTTCTACAGGCGCATCCGTGGCTGTGGGAGCGCTGTGGCCCTTTGAATGGAACCCTTGGTGGGGTAAGTGACAAATGGTAGGCTTTCATGGCTTAGTTTAGGGAAATAGTAGATTTTCATGGCTTAGAAACTCTGGCAAAATGTTAAGCATACCCAGCTCTTTGAGCCATTTGGAAGTTTCCTAAAATGGGGATACCCCCAAATCATCCATTTTTCCATAGGATTTTCCAGGATTTTCCATGAAATAAACCATCCAGCTATTGGGGTACAGCCATGACTTAGGAAACTCTCCAGCCATGGACGTCAAGCAACCGAGGTATCTGCACATTCATGGGGTCTTCTTTGTGGTGGCTGGCTCAGATGGACAGTTCATTTATGGAGGGTTAATATGATATTAACCTCTGAGAAACATACAAAAAACTATGGAAAATCACACTGTTTAATGGGTAAACCATCTATTTACACAGGTGATTTTCAATAGCTATGTTGAATTACCAGAGGGTAACCACTAATAACATGGGGGGTTCCAAAAATGGGGGATATCGCAAAATGGATGGTCTATCATGGAACATCCCATTAAGATGGATGATTTAGGGGTACCTCCATTTTAGGAAACCTCCATATGATATTAACCACTATTCATTAACGCCTGTACAAAAAATATTACGATTATATGGGCTACTTAGATATGTTCATCATCATGAACTGTTCAGAAGTACAAAGTTGGTATCTAAATTAACCAGTACAAAGTTGAACATCAATGGATTTAACCACTGAATGGGATGGGATCATCCCCAGGGCTTAATCCTTTCAGCTGGGGATGATCCCCAATGGCTGCCATGGATGTGTTTAACTTGGATCCTGAAGACTGACTTGGAGACCTTGAAAAGATATTTCATGATATTTCCAGTACCTTCAGATATGATGGCACCAGATTTCGTTCCCGAAGGTGAAACTGATCAGGGATGACATGATGTCCTGGTACGAATTATCAGCATTTCTGGTGGATAGATTTAAATGCATTGTACTGAGCAATACAATAATTGTCAAGGACGTATTCCAAAGTCCCATATCATGTTCACCAAGTTAACACATGTTTTTACATGTGTACGATGAAATACTTGCACACATCAGCACATGTTCAATAAAGGGGCTGTTTGCTTAGAACATCGAAAGATCCTCTTACACGATTTCCATAGACTTTCCTATCGATCTTCGCAGTTGTAGGTACTCATCAAGCATCCGGAACAGTGACAGCCGCTGCATCCCCCATAATACTATCTAGCTTGAAATTGAAGTAGATGGATTTTCAATTTTAGTGATTTCCAACCATGAAGTACGCACCTTTGTATATCTATCCGAATCCAACCATATTTTGTATGATGATCACCAATGACGTTTACACATCTGGGATGGGCGGGCTGAAACCACCAACAGGCCGGTTTTTATCCATAGTATTTTGGCAAGCAGTGGGTCATATAATGTGGATTAGGTGGTCCCAGAATTTTTAATGACTACCACACACACATATACGTATATATACATATGCATGTATACAACACACAACATATAATCTATAAAGTATATACAATATATATATACATACACATATATATATATACATAAATATGTATATATATACATATATATATACATAAATATATATATATATATACATACAATAATGTGTAACATATGGTAATGTATATAAATATAATCATTATATATAATTATATATATATATGGCCAAACCTGTCGCCCCCTTGAAAGCCTGGCTGGGCGTCCAAGGTGGACGCCTTCTCCCCCACGTGCTTTGACTTGGATCAGGCGTGAAGATTTCGTCTTTCGCCATCAAAATACCCAGATCACTAGGGCTTTAACCAGCAAAGCAATGGTGATTTCAGATGATTTAAAGCATTTTAATAGGAGATTTTCGCCAAATTTTACCGTTGTGATGGTGATTTCACCAAACTTGATCATTTGACCAAAGGATTTTGATGCGGGTTGCTAAGAAAACATGGTGGAACGTGAGCTTATAGCAACCAAAGCTGCTGGTTGCTTCCCCCTGTGAGACTTGTAGATTGACTGTACAAGTAGGTGGTATTGAAGAATGAAAATTGGAAACCCTCCCGACCTGCGATTACCCATGGCCTTTGTATATAGAAACCACGAAGTTATCAATAGGATGTCTAAAGATGTGGCTAGAGTTTCGAGATCGACAAGACAGGGAATTGGGCTAACAAACTGAAGGTATGAAATAACCATGTTGAGCCTACAAGAGCCCGGATGTAACTTGTCGTACTGTAGATGTATAGATATCATCTATGTGTTTGGGGATGTGCCGTTGTCAGCAACGCTCGTGGGTCAACAGCTTGATCGGTTCCACCAAATCGATGACGAACTGGTGACACCACTGTGGGTTTTCCAATGTGTTGCCTCTAAAAAGGCGTACGCAGCCCTGTATTCGCGAACAAATCGATCTGGTCTAGAGCAAGAAACAGATCATTTGGATTCATTTGGGCCTTCAGTTTTTCACTGGTTCGCATTCGCCATTGGTGCTTTTCGTATCAGGAGAATTTTCGAAAGCTGAGCAAAGCGCGGAGCCTGAGGAGAATGCTTTGAGAAGAGCATGTGCTTCAGATCACTGTTGTTTGAGCAGGACATTACTGTACATCGCATCAATCGATTCTTCGCACTCATTCTTGCCGGTACAGCTCAACCAAAAAGCTGCCATCACTCTGATCAAAGGATGCACCATGACCTGGTCTGATCTTGGGATCCTCGATTTTGCTGGATATATGCCCCCCCAAAAAATTGATGCAAAGCGCATCCATTCGTTGGCCAACGCCTCAGGTTTTTATACATTCACCTGCTTTTTGTTGTGTATCTCCACTGATGTATGACCTATGTATCGATTCCCCTCCGCTTGATGCTTCAAAGTATGTAGAACACATTTTGATGTACAAAGATTCCGCCTGGAATGCTGATCCCAAGTGACAGTATTGGGGATGCGTCGACGCATATTTCAGGCCCGGGATGCGTTGTTCCACCTGCTTCATGAGGACTGGGTAAGGGAAGCTGGGATGTTCCACTTGTTCATAGCAACTGGTGAGTAACTGCCATAATAGCCTGTATAGCTAGTTAAAAGGCATCCCAATTGGCCCATCCAAGTTGAAATCACACATTTGTTCCTTTTATAAGGGGTATGAAAGTTATGACATCTTCAGTTTTCAATAGTTTTCAGCTCTGTCAATTACCCTCCGGGAATCAAAGGTGGCTTGCTGGCAATTCCCGATTTTTGTCGATCATTTTCACATGTGTCTACCCATTTAGTTCGGGTATTTCTTCTCCATTATTTATCCACTATTGTTGGTTAAACCCACCATTATTCATCATTTACAGATGATTGGTCCTGATGTTCCATTATTGTTGTCATATGTTATCATCGTTGTATACTCATCAAACATATCCCATGCACTTTTTCTGGTTCGACACCCCTTCCGGGTCTCCTCCAAGCGTCTTCCCACCAGGACGAACTCCGCGTGTCGGTCTTCTTTTTAGTCGGGGATCCTTAAATTCTGCCGGGTTGGCGGCTCGGGGAGTGGCATCACGACTCAATGGCCATGAAATATGAAATCATAGGGAAGCTATGGTTAAAGTGAAGCAGTTTTCGGCGAGTAAGATAGCGGAAAGTTGAGTCCCTTAAATGGGAAATGTATGGAAATGTAGTTGATGAATCTAGGTGATCATCTAATTGATGTAGCAATTGTTAGCATGGTAGATTGCTATAAAAGCTCATCAGCTATAGAGGAAAGTATGAACAACCGCTTTGCCCCCCTGCCATGGCAGGGTTTGTGGTGGAGGTCTCCAGCTGCAGGTTTTAAATGTGAACCGCAGCACAGAGGATGCTGCAAAAAAGGAGGAAGAGGACAGATGCTGAACAACTGACAGAAGTCTTCCTTGGGATTGAAGTCTAATTGCCATTCTTGTACTGTAGATGTACCATAGGGATTTATCACAATGATTCTGAGGATCGAAGCTTTTCGAAGCCATTCGGAAGACATGTCCACAGACCTGCTTGCCATCCACTGGTGGGGATTCCGCCTTCAACCCCCATGAACCTTCAGAACCTCTGGATCAGAGGAGCAGGAGGAAAATGCTCTCTTCGAGGTGACGGCGTGGTGACGTTTTCTGAACGGGCAATGTGGAACCCTAAAAAAGCCGGGAGAATCCCTGAAGTTAGATGATGTCAGATGCTTTGAAACTGGGACCGTAACTGGGAGATAAGATGAGGCCTTGCACTTAACGTATATATTATATAATATATATATATCATAATGATAGTATATGCACGGACTGTTTAAAACTGGGGTTCACTGGGGTCTTTTACTTTGAGATACGTCGGAACATCACAATGCGTGTCACCACGAAAACTTCAGAGACGATGCCGGTGCCGGTGCCTCACCGAAGCCGCGAATGGGATAATCCAGTGGTTTGTCATCAAGTTTCCCATTGTTCAATGGCACCAAATGAATCCATTTATTGATCTAGCCTCTGGTTATGACTAACAGTTCGCCATGGTATAGATGGCCTATAGAAATAGATGGTTTACCCATTATAAATTGTGGATCTTTCCATGGCAAACTGTGAATGTCATAACCAGGTTGGGTAAATGGCCAGTGATCAATTTGCAGCGGGGTGGAGCCCTGGTGTCCGGCTGTCCAGCCATGCTCAGATGCTGGGCGTTCCTGAGATCGAACAGATGGTCCACATGAAAACCCGCTTCCGCAAGGTGACGCGAATGGGAAGCGGTCCACTGGCACCTGAAAGAATGGTTGAACCCGGTTGAACTGTGGTTTTCACACCGGTGAACGAAACATTTTTTTTGATGGCGAGAAAAAAGACCCAAACGCAGGTAAACCATCATAAACCATTGAACAGTTGACACTTTAGCAACAAGAAATGGTTGCATGGTCGGATATAATACACATATATATATATATATATATATGGGATATTACCACTTAATGGGGACAATCTGCGTGAATTTTTGACGCCTTCACGTCGCGACGTCACGTCGGAATCATGGGAATTTGGATAGGGCAACTATTCCCAAAATGGCCTATTAATATCCTAACTGTGCAGGATTTCTCCATCAAAATCCTATAATATTCCTATAATATTCCTACTACATAGCCATATTAATTCCCCGTATGTAACCATTTGTTGGTTAGTTATACCCTCATTCTACTCCCATCACCAACTCAAAGAAGACGATTGAGCAGTGTCAAAAAGCCAGTGGTTTGTTCTTAACATTGGAGTTCTTCGCTGTTGAAAAGGATGAACCGATCCATTATTGGAAGAGCTATAAGAGAACCGGTAGAACGTAGTAGAACCAGTTCGCAACCAGGTTTTTGATTGACGCAAAAAGTTATATGGTGCCTGCCTTGGGCGTAAGCAGGGTAGCAAATTCTTGGCAAACATAGCCAAATTGATCCACTAGGATTTAGTGGTAAATGTCACCTCTTTTTTTGTATTTATTCAATATGTTGATTTGGTTTACACAAAATATACCAATAAACATAGAAGAGGTGTATTATATACCTCACATATATATATATAAAGTGTAATATATTGCATATATATATAATTATATATATGTCACTCAATATAGTGGGTGATACACATATTTTACCAATCACAGTCGCTCCCTCCGTCCCTTGGAGGTGGTCTTGAATTGTGCCAACATCAGCCGAAAAGATAGCAAGGGATCCCAGCAGGATCCCAGTCGAGTACAGGGTAGCAGAGTGGCAGGATCCATAATACAGTAGTAGATTCAGTGGATAATATAGATACTAATTACAACAAACACACACATGTATATATATATATATATATATATTCATATAAATATAATATACATTATAGATAGATAGATAGATCGATAGATAGATAGATAGATAGGAATAGATAGATAGGATTAGATAGATAGGATTAGATGGATAGGATTAGATAGACAGGATTAGATAGATAGGATTAAACAGATAGGATAAGATAGATAGATTAGATAGATAGGATTAGATAGATAGGATTAGATAGATAGGATTAGATAGATAGGATTAGATAGATAGGATTAGACAGATAGGATAAGATAGATAGATTAGATAGATAGGATTAGATAGATAGGATTAGATAGATAGGATTAGATAGATAGGATTAGATAGATAGGATTAGATAGACAGGATTAGATAGACAGGATGAGATAGATAGGATTAGATAGATAGGATAAGATAGATAGATACGATTAGATAGATAAGATTAGATAGATAGGATTCGATAGATAGGATTCGATAGATAGGATTCGATAGATAGGATTCGATAGATAGGATTAGATAGATAGGGTTAGATAGATAGGATTAGATAGATAGGATTAGATAGATAGGATTAGATAGATAGATAGATAGATAGAGATAGATAGATAGAAATATAGATTAGATTAGATTAGATTAGATTAAATAGATAGATAGATAGATTAGATTAGATTAGATTAGTTAGATAGATTAGATTAGATTAGATAGATAGATAGATTAGATAGATTAGATAGATTAGATAGATTAGATTAGATTGGATTGGATTGGATTAGATTAGATTAGATTGGACTAGATTAGATTAGATTAGATAGATAGGATAAGATAGATAGATAAGATTAGGTAGATAAGATTAGATAGATAGGATTAGATAGATAGGATTAGATAGATAGGATTAGATAGATAGGATTAGATAGATAGGATTAGATAGATAGGATTAGATAGATAGGATTAGATAGATAGATAGATTAGATTCGATTAGATTAGATTAGAATAGATAGATAGATAGATAGATAGATAGTATATATATAGAGTAGATAGATATAGAGTAGATAGATATAGAGTAGATAGTAGATAGCAATAGAGTAGATAGATATAGAGTAGATAGGTATAGAGTAGGTAGATAGATAGATAGATAGATAGATAGATAGACAGATAGATAGATAGATCGATCGATCGATAGGTAGATAGATAGATAGATAGATAGATATACATGGATGGGTGGATGGATGGATGGATGGATGGATAGATAGTAGATATATATATAGATTAGATAGATTAGATAGATTAGATAGATTAGATAGATAGATGGATAGATAGATAAGATAAGATTAGACAAGATTAGATAAGATTAGATAAGATTAGATAAGATTAGATTAGATAGATAGATAGATAGATAGATAGATATAGAGTAGATACTCAATATTTTATAAGCCTTTCACAGAATCCCAAAAAGCTACAAGGCCGTCCCTACCAGAGATTGTGGTCTCCACCCACCACCGAGGCAACTGGGAAAACATCTTGAAGGCCGATGGCACAACCGTGCCATTTATGACCACAGTTTGTTGGGAGCTTTCCGAAGTCATGGGGATACCCCTAAAATCATCCATTTTAGATTGGGATGTTCCATTAGAAAGCATCCAGCTATTGGGGTACCCCCATTTTAGGAAACCTCTTGGAGATTGATGTCAATGCAGTGAACAAGAATATAGACAGAAATGACATGCAGCAATACAATCATTTTGCATCATTTAGCCATATATCAGGAACGACAAATGAGGAGTCTATGGGCATGTCCAAGACTTGAAAAATCCCAATAGATTCATCGTCGAATCTTTCATCGTGCCCCCACTGATGGACACGCGAGGTATAAGTCAAACCCTTATTTTGTTTCATGATTTTGTTCCAGAATCCTGTTGGTTCCATTTCCATGTTGTTAGGCGCAATCCCGATTGCCAGGACTTTCGAAAAATGCAAGTCCAGATCCAGTCCCAGATAGGCCTCCGACGACCGGGGGTGATGATGCTGGTGCCCTCTGCACTGTGAGCAGAAATTGCTGGACACTTTGTGAACTCACTTTTGGGTCAAAACTGCATTGAACAATATTGAAGATCTTGAAATGTAAAGAGAATGGAACGTATGGTACTGGTACTGTAACTTTGGGGCTTTCTACATATCCCTTAGGTGAAGAGGGCTTTATTTCAGTTGGTTTCAAGCCGGGTACACCTTGGTTTGGTCGATTTAGATTGGTAAAGCCGGGAGATGTCGTTTGAAGCTGAGCAGGACGAGGAAGTAACTTTGTGATTTGCTGTTGGTTTTTGTTGTGATTTTCTCCTTGAAACTCAGGGTTTGGATTGTTTGAATTCTGGCATTTTGACAAACTTTGAGTTGAAGAGGGTTCCGGGATTTTTCAGCGTAGTATTCATGGACCTCCATTCTCACTGGTCGGTTGATGAAAAAAGAGAGGTCCCTTCATTTTTGGACAGCCGATTCAACTGATGAACAACATATTCTGGTCAATGACGAAAAAGTTGTAATTGCAACAACATGAATAATGGTTCCTCATTCCCATCAGATAGATCATGATGGTAAATTGCCCCATCACAGGAAGCTGAGCCGTTTCACTGACGGCGGGCCGTGGCAACAAGCCAATGATTCGTCCATGATAAGGAGAATTGAATGAAGACAAAGGCATAATTATGCACACATGTCGGGGAACAATATTTATATATATATGGGTCATATATTAAATACCCATTAGTGATGATTAATGGCAATTATAATACGCACCGGACTATCGGAGGCGACATAAACCATAGAAAATCAGCCTTGTTTATTAAAAAACATTGACAACTGGGGCATTTGCCAACCAGTCTAGGCTGTGCTGGTCCAAACTTCTCATCAACTTCCTGCTCTGCAATCTCCTACATGTGCTGAAATATGATGGCGCTATGACGCTATGATCCCGAAAATACCAATCGGTTCTAAATTACAACTGACTCCATCCAATAGAAACCCATACCCTCTGGTAATCAAACATGGCAATTGGAAATCCATTAATGGAGGTTTGAGTGCGCACAATCTATAGATGGTGAATTTTCCATTGGTTTGTTCGCGGTTGTCACAGCTGCCGTGCTTGGCCGAGAGATGCCGTGCTTGGCCGACACAGGGGATGGAAAAAAACCAGCAATTTTTAGTAACCCATGAGCCCATGAGTCAGCCATAGTAAAACTACTAAAAATACTAAAGCCCATTGAGTGTTTCATGAGTACCATTGAGCATACCCTATGTTTGACCCAAAGATCCCAAATGGACCATGGACCATGGCGATCTCAGTTTTCGACCTTGCCACGAAGCTAAGGAAACCATCACACATCCCCTCCCCCTTTTTTAGACAAACCCAAACCCATTTTTAAACTACTCACTAAGCTGCGAGACTATCATACTGAATCAATCGGTCAAAATAGATCTGAACGGTGCGATGACTAGATCCAAATATATGCAAATCCATGCAAATCCCCTCAAATCCCGAAAAAGTCTTTTTTTTTCCAATTTTTTTCTAGGATGTTGGCAGATGATATTGAGCTCATAATTTTGTGATCAGCTTTTCTGGCCTCCATGGCACACATAGCTGGCATTGCCCTGAGCCGCAAGCTGTGAAAAGGTCCTTGGAGGGGCTGGGTTCAGCTTGCTTTTTAAGCTGTCACTGGGTTGGTTTAGGAAAAAATGCAGGAAACCACATGTGTTTTGAAGATGTACATTTTCTATCATTTTCTAAAGAACCAATTCTACCGAGATTTTCTGTATGAATAATCCCCTCCAACCAGAAGAAACGGATTGTCGGCCAAGATGCAATGAACGGCGAAACGAGCATTGCCCACACGGCGGAGCGGGAAAGACGAGTGCATTCGATCGCTTTCAGACACAAGATGCAAGGATGTGCTAGGTTCGCTGTGCCGCTGATAAAAGGCGATGTGGCTGAAACAAAAACAGTCGCGGCGTCGGAGCGACGTATTTGAACATTCGCGGCGAAGATCGAGCGCGGAAAACTGGGAAAGTATCGGAAGTGATGACAGAAAATTCCAATCCCTGTTCATATTAAATGGGTCCCATTTTTTGTGGTTTCATCCCCTAATTACTTTTTGCCATGGTTTTTAATAGGCAGCGATTCACCGACCTTGGGTGACCTTTCTCCGACCGAGAGAATGGCGTCCGCCTCATCACGAGAGAGAGAGAGAGAGCGTCCGTTGGAGCGTGTGAAACTTGGTTACCCTCTGGGTATGGCTAACATATAGCCATGGTATAGATGGCCCATAGAAATAGATGGTTTACCTATTGAAGGTGGTGATTTTCCATGGCTATGGTAAATAACCAAATGGTGCTTGATGTATCTTGATGTTACTTGTTCCATATACCCTCTGGATCCCTCTGGTAATTTGTTACATTGGAATTCTCCGGTAGAGTCAAGGGCGCCCCTTGCTGGTGTCCGACAAAGCGTTGCAAAGCGGTCCGAACTGCGCAGAGTAACTTTCGACCAGCAGGGTCGCGTGATGCGCTGTTTATCGGATGATACACATCTCCAAAAATTCCACAAATAGACTCATATCCTGAATGGGTTTTATGAACGTTTACGAACCTATGTATATATATATATATTATACAATATTATACATACTGCACATTAATTATTATATATATATATTTTTACAAGTGGGGCAAACGAAAATCGGGTACTACACTACTTTGCCACACAGCTCTGAATCGCTCCTTGATTTCCATCATGCCTGGGATCGCGACATCTGCCCAGAAAACATGTCGTGGAAATACTGCGAAAGCGAAAGAAATGGAACCGCAATGTGAATCTTTGTCGTACTTTGTCATATCATGTATTGTCATACAACATTATACAACATTATACAACATTACAACCTGTCACAACGCCTTTTGTGACTTCAAACATCAACGAGACGTGGGCACGATGCGGGACTATCTTGGACCATAAAAACGCGTAACCGGCGTAACCAAAACCAAAACCGGAAAAAACCAGTCCAGCTCTCCGATTAAAAGATATAAGACGTGACATCCCCTGACGATGTCCTGAACTGTCGCAGGCGAGATTGAGGTGTTTTGGCCGGGGGTTCGAAGACTTCGATTCGGGGAACATCCTTCGCGCTTGTACTGCACGAGAATGGCACGAGAATGAACCACTGCATGGTGTTTATTGTATCGTATTCTCGTATAGAATGCGAATGCCCTTGCGCTGCATTCATTGGCGGATACAGTAGTGTCATACAGTGTCGATATGCAGCAGGTGAGTGAAACATGCTATTTCAGAATCGTTCACAGGACAGAAGTTGTACCTAAGAGGTTGGCCTTCACAGTTGGGTTTGTGTCACTTTTTGATCCTTTTTGTTGTTGGCTCATCTACATGTACATCTTCCTATAAGTGTATATATTCGTGATTATTAACGCCTGTTCATACATGCAAGTACAGTGTGCATGCATTCATGCGTTCACGCAAACAAATGCGTACAATACATAGCATGCAGAAACACAAGCATACATACAGACATCCAAACTTCCAAATCTACAGACACTGACATGCACGAGCAACTTGCTGCTTTTAAAGCGGCGTGTGCGCAATTATTGTCAAAATGGGTGGATTTGCTTGAAGCTGAACACACGGAAGGAATAAACAAACGCAGCGTTCCAAACTCAGGTCAGTATTCTAAATGAGATTAGGTAATACAAAGCGAACTCGCATCCACCTAGCCCTTTGAAGTAGGGTTGGAAAATAATCACGGTCCTACCTGTGCTGTGGCATGATATCAGCTGGGTCCCTGTGGAAAGCTACATCTTGCTAGTCATCATTTTGTAGATTGTCTCACGATGACAACTGCGGACCTATATCTTGCAAAGAATCTGGTTCGTGACAGTTGAATGT
Source organism: Cladocopium goreaui (assembly GCA_947184155.2). Lineage (NCBI taxonomy): Eukaryota > Dinophyceae > Suessiales > Symbiodiniaceae > Cladocopium > Cladocopium goreaui. The sequence goes on along the minus strand of CAMXCT020004588.1, from coordinate 2,020 downwards.
ACAAAGGACTGGAAGAATATAGATATTTTCTTCACAACTCAATTTGCGGGGATAAACATGTGCAGCTGGGAACAGATCTTGCAAAAAAACATATCCCGTGCTCCAAAATAAGAACCGGAAGGTTCAGTGCCAACTTGGATAGTTCTAGTGAAATCGTGCGTACCGCCTGTCAAATATGGGTTGTTTCTTTGTGTCAGTTCTTCCTCTTACTCCTCTTCCTCTCCCTTCTTCCCTTCCTCCTCTTCTGGTTCCTCCCCCTTCCCCCTCTTCCTGCTCTTCCTCCCCCCTTACTCTTCGTCCTCATCTTTACCTCCTCTCCCTCTACTTCTCATCGCTTTCTTTGCGCTGCTATCAACTCAGTGTGTATGGTTGTGTGTATTCTCCAAAGATGTCATCCCCATAGCAAGCTAGCGGATCGTGTGCCCCACCGGGCCTCATGCCTCTAGCTCGGGGGCTGGCGCGTGCTTCAGCCAATCGCACGTTCAGGCGCAAGGCTTTTGCAATCATCAACCACCTGACCATATGGCAAGTTCGCGATCAATGTTTGCCCCACCATCATTGATTGCAACAGCCTCTCAGGTAGTGTAAGCGTAGGCCTCGCCAAGCCCCCTTGACCGCCTTGCTGATAACAATTTCACGGGGTTGTGTTTTCGTGTGCGTGTTGAGACATTGTTGTTGAACCGATTCCAACGAATATGTTGCGGAACATGGCAAAGGTGAATGTTAAGACCTCTGTTAGAATACGTGCGAAAATATACATGGGAGCCGTCCGTAAAAGCAGGTCACAAATTTATGAATTGATGCGTTTACTTTGTTTTGCGCGATTGCTAAAACCTGCATCGCGATAGGCTGAGCGATTGGTTGGCGATTGGTTATACGGCTACCACCCTATTACTACTACTACTACTACTACTACTACTACTGCTAGTACTATACTAGTACTACTACTAGTACTACTACTAGTACTACTACTAGTAGTACTACTACTAGTAGTACTACTACTAGTAGTACTACTACTACTAGTAGTAGTAGTAGTACTACTACTACTACTCCTACTACTACTACTAATACTACTACTACTACTACTACTACTACTACTCGTACTACTCGTACTACTTTTACTACTAGTACTGCTAGTACTACTAGTACTAGTACTAGTGCTACTACTACTACTACTACTACTACTACGACTACTACGACTATTACGACTACTACTACTACGACTACGACTACGATTACTACTACTACTACTACTACTACTACTAGCACGAGTACGACTACTACTACTACTACTTCTTCTACTACTACTACTACTACTAGTACGAGTACGACTACTACTACTACTACTACGACTACTACTACTACCACTACTACTACTACTACTACTAGTAGCTCCTGCCGATCACTTTAAGCGGTTCCACCAACAGAAGCGGGTGTACCCCGGACCGGACGTATTCTTGGGGGGAGCGATCCAGGGCCTTGCGCAACTTAATGCATACCCCTAAAGGAATGCGTCGAAAACAGAACGGGGCTGGTGATCGGTAAGGAGGATAGTGAGATACCCGAAGCTATTACAAGATATATAGTGGCATTATACTGAGTGGCAGTCTCCACTATTACATTTCGAAAGTTCTGCCTTTGTTTTTTTTTCCAAATGACAAAGGTCCCACTGAAGGGTCAGAAACCAGTCAGAAACCAGTCAGAAACCAGTCAGAAACCAGTCAGAAACCGGTCAGAAACCGGCGAAACGCAATCTCTCTCTCTCTCTCTCTCCCTTGCCTATTCACTCATCCTCTTACCAGAACTTCTATTCCAATTTCCACTACCACTACTGCTAGTGCTACTGCTACTGCTGGTGCTGCTGGTACTACTGGTACTACTAGTACTACTAGTACTACTAGTACTACTAGTACTACTAGTACTACTAGTACTACTAGTACTACTACTACTACTAGTACTACTAGTACTACTAGTAGTACTACTACTACTACTACTAGTACGAGTACGACTACTACTACTA
>CAMXCT020004587.1:17725-34023 GCA_947184155.2 Cladocopium goreaui | reverse complement strand
TCACGCAAGACCTTCGTCTCTAAGAGTCTTCACAGTTCTTCAAAGCTCGCAGCAATCTTCACTTCCTCCAATTGCTCTGCAGAAAGCTTGGGAGGTTCTCCAACTGATTCTGGCTCTTCTTGGGTTTCTTCTTCAATGTCGTCTGCTAGGATCTCATCATCCCTCCAAAAAGTCCAAAAACCTCTGCTTCCCAGAGTTCGTCATCAACGTCTCCAACTTGCAAAGCGTTTCCAGCAAAATGTGGCGGACAGAGACCTCTCGATGATGGGCCGCTTTCAGGGCTGGTACGCGGTGCTTTGGTCACTGGTTCTGCCAATGAGCTGCCATCCAAAAGAGAGCTGTTCTCACCTGAGTCGAGCAGTCTTGCTGGGAACAAACTGTTGACCTTCTTGGTTTCTTTTGCTCTCGGTGTGCTCTTAGATCTCTGCATCCTCCTCCTCGAGATATTCTTTGGCACATGTTTGAACGTCAACTGTCATAGTCAGTGACTTCATCTCCAGCTTTCTCAGGGTGCCCTTCAGTCACCGTTTGAGGAGAAAACTGGGGCATCAAACAAATCGAACCATCATCTTGCGCATCTTGTGCTTTCTTGCGGAGTCGTCTGGAGTCACAAAGCTGGCACTCTTTCAACTTTCCCCGATGGAAATGAGGTTTCAGCAGGTGCCGACTCTGCCCGACTCCAGCAAACACTTCGACTAAGGACATCAAAACTGGCACAAAAGTGTGGTAAAACCGAAATTTTGCATCTCCAGCCTTCTTACGGAATCTACTTGAGTCATGAAATCGAAACTCTTCGCCCAATTTTCATCTAGTTTTAAATATATGTGGTTCTTGAACCGGATGATACTGAACTCTGAGCGGACTCTGAGACGGCCTGAGAACTCAAATAGGTTTTTAGTCTGTAGTCTGAGACCAAGCGGTCGTCAATGTGACCAAGTTTGGTCCCTTTAATCAGTCTGAGTCCCTAATTAGTTGATTCTTCTTGAATCGGGATACTGCAGCAGGTCTGAAGGATAGTCGGTTGGCTTTCGCCTAGTCTTTTTGTTTTTGGGCCCTGGCCCCTTTGTTTGTTGTTGCTTCTTGCGGAACCAGAATACGCAGATCTTGTGCAAACACAAGAAGCGGCGCAGCGGTTCTTTTTCACAGCTCGGACTTGAGCCAAACCACACAGGTTTGACAGCTCAGCCACTCTTCTTCTTAGAAGAGTTCTGCAGAGTAAAACACAGTGACACCCAAACGTCTTCAAACTTCTCAAACTACTTCAAAAGAGTTCCCAAGCTTCCAAAAACGTTCTCCAGCTTCTCCAAAGTAAAACGTCTTCAGCTCAAACTCACAAATAACCTACAAAACTCCTGCCAAATAAGTTCACAACATCAAGTTCCTAAGACATGGGTCAAACAACATCCAAAAACACCAAAACCCACAAAAACAAACGAAAATCCATCTGCAAGCTCTTCCATGCACAAACTGGTTCCATTTGGTTCCAAATTGGTTCCTACCTGGTTCCTATAGGTTCCTATGGGTTCTATAGTTCAGAGATCGGTTCCTACAAACTTAAAAATGGTTTCCTAACTGTTCACATGCACATGCATTGTTCCAAGATAGGTTTACAGATGTTCAAGTAGGTTCAAGGTGGTTCAGTACACTGTACATCCTCTCACCAAACTCTCACACCCCTTCTTGGACAGTAGTGCTGTACACCGAAGTACCTATAGACTACCATACCGTTTGCAAGGCAACTAAGTTCTGAACTTCTCCAACTAAGTTCCAGACATAACCAATTAAGATCCAGGTTCCAACAACTAAGCTAGGAACTAGCACACAGAAAACTCGAACCTCTCCTGGGTTTAAAGGTGCCCTCAGATAGATGGATATTTTATGAGACAAGAGTCTCTTTGGCTTCATCTTTTGATCATCATAGGGCAATGGCAGCGGAACAAAGTAGACCAACTAACCATACCCCATAACCATCTTTCTGAGTAACCCATGGTGTCGAAACCTGAGCCCACAACTTCTTCACAAAGTTTTGTTTGAAAACGTTTGTCGTTTGGAAACCTTTGTATTTGAAACTGTCTCACGTTTGTCATCATCATCTCATCTATGTAAGGGGAACTGGCACCAATGGTCTGTCCTCTGGACGGGGCCTTGGTGTCCAGACTTTTGGGTATTGGGATAGACCCCCAAAGGGTACCAAGCGTTTAGCCCTCTGGTCTGGGACCTTGGGAACCCTAATCCCCCAAAGTAGGATCATAAAAACAAAACCCAAACAACAAACTGAAACATCGTTACAAATCTGTTTTCCAAACGTTTGCAACTGGTTTCCAATCTCTTGGAACATTGGCTTCTAGACTTCATCGGCTCAAGAAGTCTCTTGGAGGTGTTGACTTCTGAACCCTTGGCGTTATCAGCCAATCCTGGTAGCTGAGCTGAGCACTCCCTTTTTCCAAAAAGACAGCTGTGGGTCTCATCCCTTAAGGTCTCAACGATAATGGCAGATCTGACATAGATGAAAGATCCTGGGCCCACGGCCTAAGTATTGACAATCCTCTCGATGAAGTACCCTGCCCTGATGGGCTATATGAAACTCCAGGCTACCCCATTCTGTCTGAGATGCTGTACTTCGAGTTGGCCTCCTGGAAATAGTGGTTGATGAAGGCTGCTCACAAGCATTGATGCCCTTCTCAACGTTCTGACCTGTGTTGGTCCTCTGACGTTTGACTTCAGCATAATCAGGTGAAGCATGACCACACACCAGACCAGGAGTCCAAGCCACAAAGATTGCATTGGCAAGCCACATGGCACGCCCAGCAACGAAGAACAGATGAACAAAGATTGACAACACCTTGGACCAAAACTCCAAGACACAACAGTTCAGGAACAGTCCAAGTCAAGTTCAAGACAAACTCCAAGACCAAGTTCCAAGAAGATACAACTGCAAAACAACAACATGTTACGATCCTCAGCTGCAGGGGTTTTTCATATGGCAGTGCCATCTTTCTAGACCCCTTGACAGCTACATCATTGGATCATCAGCATACCTTAGTTCAGATAACACCAAAATGTTCAAGACACTCACAAAAACGTTCAAGACAATCCCAAAACAGAGCAGTGAAAACTGTTGACAAGTTGAACTGCAGAACGTGGCAACCAAACTGAAAGACAGTTGCAAAGGAGCCCAATGAGTCCACATGTGTCCAACTGAATGCAAATGACATCAAACTAGCTACTAGTTCAAACAGCAGTTGACATCAACTTCACAACAATGAAAATGAACATCAAATGAACTGACATCACAATGAAATTATATAAGATTTCAAAAGTTTCCAAGTGACAGTAAACTGCAAAACATCGTAACCGCTTCTGCAGTGCATATGGACGGCTTCTGGAAGTTGGACAGCTTCTGCAACCCTGTTCTGACAGCTTCTGTTCCTAGACAGCTTCTGTTCCTAGTCGGGGAGGGTCACAAATTCTTTTGGGGAACGGCTTCTGTAAACCCTGGAGTGCAAACGCATGTAAATAGTCACGCCAAACAAAAAGTGCAAAATTGAAATGATGAAACTGACTACAATGACATCCACAACAACTGCAAGCTGAGAATGCATGCAAGCTTTTGCACACCATTTTCTGGCTATCGGCACAGATGAGATCAGCAATGGCTTTCGGAATGGATACGTCACAATGCTGCACAAGTCCTCATGTGTCCAAAGTCCGTCCATAACTTCAGCATCAAAAACGCACTCCATTCCATCGTTTGGTTCATCGATACCTCGTGTCACACCTTTAGGCCTCTCAGACTCATCCTCCAAGACAGGTGGCATGTCTTCGTTTTCAGCTGGTCGTTTAACCCCTCTAGAGTCACTGCTAGTCTGCTAGTCCCAACAGAGGTGTCACCAGAAACTCCCGTGGTTTCAGTTTCAGGCCACGCTTACGCGATGCACGCGCGGCGCACCAGACGCGCTAGATGGGCCCACATCACCCATCGCATCATCAAACGCAGGTTCAGAAGTCACTACCTCCTCATCATTGAAGATACTTCCGGGAACGGGCACAACATCCTCACCTTCACCTGCATCACCAGGGCTACTTGGGGAAGGCACCGGACTGTCAACGACAGGACCACGCGGACGCTCCTCAACTTGCGCTCCCTCTACAACGGGTTGACCTACACCCAACTTAGCATGCTCTTCTTTCAACCATTCAACATACGCACGACAGCATCTGGCGCTATGAGACTTACCAGAACGACCAAGACCAAGTTCAAGGTTCTTGCACGCTCCACAGTTTGGGGTATACAGACCATGTTGCTCAAACCAACTGTTTGGGGGACCAGTCCTAGGGCAAGTTGGTTCAGTTTCTGGAGGTTGCTCGCTCGCTCCCACAACTAGGTCATCTTGACTCGCACTCGCAGGTTCTACCATCTCCCCACTCTGCACAAACAAGCTTCTTACCAAACTAAACTCCCAGCGCAATGGCATCACGAGTTTCATGGACTTAGGACGAATCCTTTTGCATTCACCGTCAATTGAAACGATACATCATGAGCTTTTGACCCAAACGCACGATGTAAATACGCACCTTCCATGAAACGTGGAAGTTCAGTCTTCCGCTGCTCTCTAACCGAATCTGGAAGTTCGCACAAAACAACCGCACCAAAACTCGAAGTCACAGGCGTTTGCTGTTTGCGACCCTCAAGAAACTCTCTAGCAGTCTTAGTGGTTCCATGCACTCCAACATACATGTTTGACCTGTGAGAGATGTACAAAACCAACTCATGCAAAGCGGCACCAGTCCTTTGGATGTCCAGTCCACTAGTTTGCAAGCAACGTTCTGCTCTGCTAAACCATTCGTCTCTGGGCTCTGAGGCGCAGCTCTAGTCACTTTGACAGGTTTGTCCAGTTTCGCGTCTTGAAAAACTGCTCCTACTGCAACCTCATCATCAGTATACACATGGAGTACCCCTTGAGGATTTCCATCCATACATCCAAACTCTTTCAACCAATAGGACAAGTTACAATGGTTCACATCAGAGTTGGGGGACATCCACAACCCTCCAAACATGTGTGAAGATAGATCTGCAACAACCAAAAACTTCTCTTTGCCAATGAAAAAGAAATCTGAATGCAACTCCATGATGATCCCACCTTCCGAGTCCTGGTTCTTCCGTCGGTGTTGACCAACAGACTTGGCAGCAACGCAATACTTGCAGCTCGGATCATAAGGCATGTGTCCACGTGCACGATGAAGCTCATCGGGCTGTAGTCCATTCCGAACCACATTGAGTTCCCCACTACTTACTTGTGATACCCCTGAAACCTCTTTACAAGAAATCCAAGGACAACCACCCCATTCAACCAATTGACATTCAAGTCCACTGGAATGTTTCATGGAAAACTCTTCAGACCTCATTTGAATTGCCCATCCATTCTGAACCAAGGAACCCGTAGAAAGGATGTTACTTTTGGTGTCTCCTACCAAACATGCAATCAGAACCCTGGCGTTTTGCGTTTCACCGTTCCTCACAGTTTGCAAAGTCACTTCAAGTTTGACCCTTTCTGACATCTTTACAGGACTCCCATTCGCAGCAAAGAACCCTGCAGATGAAACATATGCTTCCGAGACGTTTTTATAGTTTCTCACATTCTTTTCAGAGATAACACTAACGGAAGCCCCACTATCAATCAACCACCAATCCGTTTCTTCTTGAAGGGTTGAGTTCAACAGCGGCGACAACGGATCGCTTACCAAGCAATGACGGTTATGCACCTCAGCAGAATTCTCATCACAGGCACATCCAGTCGTATCATGTGGCAAGAGATCTGCAATGCAATTCCCTGCACACACTCCACAACCGCGCATCTCATCACAGGTGCACCTAGCTATGCTACGTGGCAAGAGGTCTGCAACGCAATCCACTGCACACACTACACAGCTGCAACACGATCCAAGCCTAACCATGTCATGTGTCAAGAGGTCTGCAACGCAATCCACTGCACACACTCGGTCAGAAGCATGCAAACACATGCCAACATCACTGCTTGGCACCTAAGACAAGAAATCTTTCTCCTTCAACGGAGTTTCAGAGTACTCCATACTCACTGGAGTCTCATGCCATGCCTCATCAAGGGTGCAATCCACCAACAACAACATACCATGCAAGTCTTTCCAATGAGGATTACTCCTAAAACCCATCCATGGATCAGTCCAGTGTTTAGTGCAACCACAGTGCAGTAGTCCGTCATCCTCACACTCATGCAACCAATCCACAACAGTTGCAAGATGACCGCAATACAAGGATGGCAGCAGGTGGTGCAGATCAGGTTACCATGGTTCTCACTGGACCCTGCGAGATGGAGTGTACGTTCAGGTGGACGTTTTCAGAACACTGTGTAAGATGATTTCGTTTTCAAACCAAAACCTGAAACAACGAGTTTTTGGAATCACAGGGTTTCATGGGAATTTTGATAACCCTTGGAACGGTTTTTGCAGTTTTCATGCATGTCATCGCATGTTTCATGTTTTGTTGCGGTATTCAAATGGTTTTCAGGGATGTTGCAGTCGCTCTCCATCACCTTCAGTGACTCAAACATTGCTGCTGCGTGTCCAGGATGATGGCTCAACTGCCTTACAGGAAGCAGGGTTGAAATATTAACGTCAACAACGACTGTAAAGTATTGGGTATTGGGTGCAGTTGTGGGAAACTTAGACAGGTGCAGGAAGGTGAGTCTGCTGAATCTGACGATGAGGGTGCTGTGGATGCCATTGGAGGAAACGTGTAAAACTGACATGAGCAAGATTACTTGTTTCAAGTGCGGAAAGAAAGGCCACATTGGTGCCAACTGTAAGGTGAAATCAGCTAAGCGTTCTGATGAAAAGTCGTCCAAGGATTCTGGAAAGAATTCTAGGAAAGCTTCTTGAAGGAAAGAAAGGAAAAGCGACACAAGAGTGCCGCGATATACCAACTGCACCACGAGGACGACTATCAGCTGGCAAGTCACGAATCAGGATCAAAACCTGATCTGACTCATTCAACATGAGATCTGTTCTAGGTACAGTTGGAGGAAGAATATGATTAGGATGTTTCAACAGCCATTGCACGAAGAAGATCAGTCACAACGTGGGTGCCCCTAGCATCTAAACAAAAGTCTTTCTGTCATCGCTTTTACATTGCCATTCACAGATCGGTTCCTACAAACTTAAGAATGGTTACCTAACTGTTCACATGCACATGCATTGTTCCAAGATAAAGACGTTCAAGTAGGTTTAAGGTTCAGTACACTGTACATCCTCTCACAAAACTTTCACAATGCAAGTCTTGAACTCCAGTGTCGCGAGAACATGGAAATTGGAACAAAAAAACACATCAGTCCAGCCTTCAAGGCAGACCTCGAGGGCCTCAAGGCTATGGAAATTGGAGCAAAACAATGTGACAAGAAGGGGCCTTTTTTTGGACCTCAAAAACGTAAAAAAAGCAGACGCGCAAAAATGGACCTTCCTAGTTCAAGATTCCAGCCGCAGCTGTTGCTTGTCAAATCAGCTTCAACTTGAAATTCACACCTCAACAAATTTGCCACAATGAAGGGGTCAAAAAAGGACCAAAACTGCACCCCTTCAGGGGGAATCACTTTTGATTTCAAGCAGTTCCACTTTCTGACCCTTTTTCCCGAGAGCGTCTGAGCGCAGGGTTCGAATAGTGGAGGTCTGTATCTCATCTTCTCATCTTCACACCTTCTCACATCTTCTCATCTTCACATCTTCACATCTTCTCATCTTCACATCTTCTCATCTTCACACCTTCTCATCTTCACATCTGCTCCTCTTCACATCTGCTCCTCTGGACACCTTCTCTCACACCTTCTCATCTTCACACACCTTCTCTCACACCTTCATGGGAGGCCCACATGACGAGACCGTTTTTCCAACCTAAATCAAGCCCCATTTCCAGGCCCATGAAACCACGCAGAAGTCAAAGCCACATCCCAAATTGCGCCTCGTGTTGTTCAAAAAGCTCCGCTGCTGATACGCAGTGGAAAATACCTGATATGTGTGTGCGAGGGTGTAGTATACCATTCGGTTATCGCAGTCAGGTACCCCGGACTGTGTCGACTTATAAATAGCCGCTGGAACTTGGCAGCTTTGCGTCTGGTGGCATCCCTAGCAGACCCCCTGGCTACCAATTCGTACTCTGGGACACAAATGCCAAGATCAATGGACTGGTGGCTGCTGACATGGACACATTGGTATCCCATGTACTGGCGAGTTTCTCCACTAGCACTGGATTCTCTGATGGACTCTTCGTGATGACAACAGCAACGGACCACAAGAACAACCTCAACCGCTCGACCATTAAGAAATTACTTTACTTCGTGTGATCCCCACCATGACATTTATACATTTTCTTACTGGCAAATCTTCTGGCATTCTATCTGGCATATCTTCTGGCATATGATCTGGCATATCCTCTGGCATTCTATCTGGCAAATCTTCTGGCATTCTATCTGGCTATCTTATGGCCTTCTACTGACCTTCTTCTGGATTTCAATCTGGCATTTATCTGGCCATATTTCTGGCATAATTCTAGACTATCTTCTGGCATTCGATATGACCATTATTATTATGGCAGATTATTCTGACATCTCTTCTGGCATATTTCTGACATATCTTCTGGGCATATATTTGGCATTATACGGCATATTTTGGCTTCTATCTGACATATCTTCTGCATTCTATCTGTCATATATCTGTATGGAATTAGATATGGCATAATTCTGGCATTATATTCTTGACATATTCTTCTGGCATTCATTCTGACATATCTCTGGCATATATTCTGGACCATATCTTCTGGATATCAGGTCTGCATATCTTCTGGCATATCTATCTGGAATGAAATCATATCTTCTGGGACATATCTTCTGGCATTCTATCTGGCAAATCTTCTGGCATTCTATCTGGCTATCTATCTGGCATATCTTCTGGCATATTTTCTGGCATTCTATCTGGCAAATCTTCTGGCATTCTATCTGGCATTCTATCTGGCATATCTTCTGGCATATTATCTGGCATTCTATCTGGCATATCTTCTGGCATATCTTCTGACATTCTTTCTGACATTCTTTCTAACTTTCTTCTGCGCATTCTTTGTCCCATATCTTCCTACATGAGGTCCGGCAGGGAACACTTGGCGTGGATACTCGCGGTTGAGGTCCGGCAGGGAACACTGGGCGTGGATGGTCGTGGTTGAGGTCCGGCAGGGAACACTGGGCGTGGATGGTCGTGGTTGAGGTCCGGCAGGGAACACTGGTCGTGGATGGTCGTGGTTGAGGTCCGGCAGCGAACACTGTGGATCGCGGGTCGCAGTTGGAGCAAGGACGACGAGGACGACGAGGAGGACGAGGAGGAGGAGGAGAAGAGGCGGAGGAGGAGGAGGAGAAGGAGGAGAAGGAGGAGGAGAAGGAGGACGAGGAGGCAACTGACATAAAATCTAACAACCCTCACCTGGCAGGTGGGGAAAAATTCCCCAGAACCCTTCGAGTGGAGACCATTGCTAACTCGGCAGGAGGCACTGCTGTAGTAGCTATGGTCGCTCAACCTAGCACAGGCTTTCAACGGACGATTTCTGCCAGATGGCTCCCCTACTGATGACACTGAGGACTGCCTGGGACGCATCACGGTTGGATTGACAAGGTCCAAGTCCCTTGCCATAATTGTCTCCCCACTAGACATGATGGAGTCAATAGGAATGGCACAAGTGGTGGCAACATTGGCATATGGTATTAGAGGAGTACGAAGAGGGAATTCCACGTGGGATTGGCCATCCTTTGATGAAGATTCACAGCAGGCCAATGTATGGAACCTAAGCGGGGCTACAATCTGGGCCAACTGTGGGCAGATCACACCAGACATAATCCAACTGGTCCGGCGCGCGGACGTGACTTGAAGTTCCCTGGTATTGTGGAGGTCGCTCTATGGTGCAAGCTACCTTCGCCGCACACCATCATCATCATCATCATCACCATCATCATCATCATCATCATCAAAGTGACAAGCTCACGAGAGGTCACGTCTGACGACATACAGCGTGTAGCAGCCGTTGCAGCAAGCAAACCCACCGCCCAGCTGCCGGAAAGCGTATTTCTCCGCGTCCTTGGAAATGCTGAGGCTCTTCGGGCCCCGCCTCAAACAGGATCACACTCTGAAGAGTATGAAAGGACTATCTGTGAGAATAAAGCCTTTGCTATCTTAAATAAAAGACAGGCTGGAAAGACGGAGGAGAAATGCTGGTGGCAATAGCCCTAGACAAACCGTTGGCCGATGTAAAAGAGCTAGTAGAGGATCCTACCAGGCTGATTGCAGAAATCATGCAAATTCTGCAAGACAAGCAAGCACACCCAGTCCTTGCTCAAATGGTCAACCCAGGTGTGCGTGATGATTTACCTATTTCCGAAGTTGCTACAGCCTCCTCAGCCAGCGGCAGCAACCACCCACGAAAAAGAACCCAACCTAATGAGCCATATGACAGATTTTAGTGAACTCTCACACCCAAAGAGATACTGCCAACGTGGGAGACCCACGACTGGCACTATCCTTCAACATATTCCCTGTTGCTAACCACCGCCACATACTTCCCTTGCAAAAGCCAACCAACATGGGAGACCCATGGCTGGATTGACGTCCGAACACACGCAACTAGACCCTACAACCCACGTGACACTGGTCCTGGGAAGTGACTCCTATGCTGCGCTCCCAGCAACCTATGAGTAATGGGCTTCTGGTGAGGGGGCTTGACTGGTAATTTCATAACTTGTAGGGTGTAGTGTAGGACGATGTCTTTTTTTTTGCCCGAGCCCGTTGCCTTTCGGCGGGTCTACGGTACTTGAGACTTACTCGTCCACCACGTCACGATCGCGGCCCCGTACCCGGGTGGAATCGATCCGCGGCTAGCTGTCTATGCACGGTCCTGAGACGGGCATTATACCACTACGCGACGAGATCGCCTGTGTAGTGTAGGACGATGTCAAAGTACATCTTTGCCATGGCGTCCCGAAGTTCCTCAATAACGTCATCCATCTTCACGATGGCGGACTTCAAAAGTGAACTGAGGAAGGACCAGTACAAAGTCCTGTTGCTGTCACGATGCCAACAGAAAAAACACAAAAACGAAGCAGAACCAAAATAGGAAAGAAGAACCAACGCAGCAAAACAACACAAAAACCAAAAAACAAACCAAAAGAACACAACAAACAAACAACGAAAGGCAGGGTGATCAGCTGGTCAGTTCATGACGTCGGTAACTAAAAGAAGGGTGATAGCATTGTGTCATCCATGGTGTCATCCTAGGATTGGAATGGCGGTCAGACAAAACAAGACAAAACCGGCAACGATCACAAAAGCCGCCATACACGAACTCTGTGAGAAAGGAAACCAACACAAACACTGTGCGGAAACCAGGGCTCCCCCCACCCAGGAGCCCCGAAATCAGACAGTGTAAGCCGCACGGGCAACAGAGCTCACAGAATTGGCAATCCAGACGCTCGCAATGGCAATGCCATATAGCAAATGGAAAGAAGTCGATTTCCTAGCATTCAGGTTGTTTCGTTACTTTCAGGTTTCATGTTTTGAAGTGCGCAACAGTTACCATGTTTCATGTGACTTGATGCTTGTCAGAAACAAGCCAGCTAAGCCGACAGCAATAGGTTTGGCACCTAACCGAGCATTGGTAGAGAATGCAAAACACTTTACAAGTCAACCCACAAAGCATTTCAGCTCACAATCTTTTTACTGACAAGTGTTTTGGCGCAACCGCAGGCAATCATACTGATGCAATCCTCTCAGTCCTTCTTGGCGCTCGGACATGTACATCCTTGGAGCTATCTTCGTTCTTTGACTGGTGCCGGCAACCCCCTCGCGCCTCGGCGCCCCGGTGCCCGGGCACACAGCTCTCCCATTGGCTAAAGCACCATCCTTTTTTCAACGTCCCTCATGCCACACTCATCGACAGGTGTCTGTTTTTTCCCTTTTCCGCAAAATTCCCGCAGATATATTTTGCTCGAAAATGTGTTTTAACAGGTTTTCCAAATGCCAGACAGCAAACTGCAACCGTGCATTGCTTTGAAAGCTATCTTTATCATGGCTGGCACCCGTTCAGAGGGTGATGGTCCGGGTGAAACCATCGGCCCTGGAAGACTTTTGACATCCCCCTTCTTTTGTGTGGTGGTTGGGTCCAAGGCGTTTTTCTGCCTCTGATTTGGGAGAAGCAATGCTGCAGCAAAGATGCAGCCACAGGTTCCTGGTGTGGCAAGTTTGGTGGTGTCAGACAGGCAAAGGCAACATGTCCAAGACCTAAATGCAAGCCTATGCCTCCTAAATATCATGCTTTGTCTCAGAAAATGTCTGAAGTGGGCCCAGTGGTGGGAGAGCTGTGCGCCGGGGCGCCAGGGGCCCCGGAGGCGCGGTGGTATGCCTGTGCCAGAGGGTTGCCGACACCAGTTAAAGAACGAAGATAGCCAAGGATGTAGATGTCCGAGCGCCAAGAAGGACTGAGGATTGCATCAGTATGATTGCCTGCGGTTGCGGAAAAACACTTGTCAGTAAAATTGTGAGCTGATATGCTTCGCGGGTTGACTTGTAAAGTGTTTTGCATTCTCTACCAATGCTCGGTTAGGTGCCAAACCTATTGCTGTCGGCTCAGCTGGCTTGTTTCTGACAAGCATCAAGTCACATGAAACATCGCATTACTTCTCCAGTGTGGGTGCATGTGCCACCAAGGCAGAACATCAAAGACCCTGTGGAACAGATATTGGGTTGTGGTAACTGTTGCGCACTTCAAAAACATGAAATTTGAAAGTAACGAGACAAAGATTGACTACAGAGGAGGCCCGCACATGCGAAGCCTGATTTCAATTGACTTTCCGGCCCCAGAAATGGAACCTGAAAGCGCACATGTGGTATCAGCTGTCTCCGTTCCTTAGCTCCAATGTGGCAATTGCAATGCAGCACCACCCAGGCAACATTCACCAATCCGTCGCTACTCCGCGCTACTCCGCTACTCCGTGGTATGTTTTACTTCAATTGCCCAATGTAATTGACATGATATCGAAACGATGGCGGAGTAAGAGAGCCTTCAATACTTCACCTTCCCACATCTTTCCCTAAGCAGATTCTTACTCCATCCCGTCGCTACTCCGCGCTACTCCGCTACTCCGTGGTATGTTTTAATTCAATTACCCAATGTAATTGACATGATATCGAAACGATGGCGGAGTAAGAGAGCCTTCAATACTTCACCTTCCCACATCTTTCCCTAAGCAGATTCTTACTCCATCCCGTTTTAAATTAATACTATTAATTAATAACGGGATTGACTGAAAAGATCATAATTCATGTTCTTTCTGGGCTGAAAACTTCGGTAGGAGTCTAGAGGGGCAAGGGGGGCCAACAAGAGGCAGTAAAGTATTCAATGCAATCATTCAAATGGAAGCCGACCACCCGCGCGAAAACCCACAAACTCCGCAACAGCAAGAAACACTTCAAGCAATCACCTAAGGCTGCAAAAGGCTGATGCGCCTTCTTTTAGCAGCAAACAATCAAACCACCAGACGAAACGAAATAATAAAAAGCTACCTTCAACTGGGTTCAAGCAGCAACCAATATGCACCCCGCTTGCCCCAACAAGAAACAAAATCATCTACAAAACAGCTTCCTCCAACGGACCCAATTCTGGGTCCGGAAAACCTTCTCAAAACCGGCTTCGCTCAAAAGGGCCTCCCTAGTAAAAGGTGAAAGAGTGAAACAGGGTGTGAAAACAGATCTATCCTTCGCTGCACCGGAAGCTTGGCCGACTTCCATCTCGGACCATACCTTTGATGTGGCGCAGCTGGCCCAACGAATATGCAGTGGCGACTTAGCTAAGGAAACGCACACGCCACCGCTTGCGCAGGTGGGCCCTCTCACGAGTTACGCCTCCTGCTGGAGTCAGTGCAAAAGAAGCTATAGCTTGATACAAGTAACCCGGAGCTTGCCACCAAGGAAATCCTCGCCAGTCATGCAGACCCAAAATACACAGACTGGAAAACGGTCGTCTTCGAGAGTACCGCGTGGCAACTCAATCCCACTGACTCAGGATACCTGGATGCTCAGTGTACTGGATCGGGAGGAGCGGAATTAGACGACGACTGGGACGTACGCCTAGCATGTAGAAAAGAGGCACATGCCTACGGACCATCTCTGAGCAAACAAGACGACTGGAATTCAAAGTGTGGGACCATAGCAGGCACGGCGCACACCCAGGAGTATCTGCTGCTCCATTTAGCCATGTTCCCAATTGGACTACATGCATGGAGCAACATCTTCGGCATGCCTACCGATCACCAAATGCAAGCTCAGATCATCTACAGGGCAAAGAGAGTTCTAAAATTTGGCCCCATCACCCCAGCACATCGAAAAAAACACCATGGCCGGGGTGCAAGCAGAGCCTGAGATTCACTGTCGACTGTAAGTTGTTTGCCGCGCATCCCCTAGTTGGAATCTGCCGACCTCCTGATACCCCCCAAGCAGAAACTTTACAGCTAGCCGGATACATGGGTGGATCACTGTACATTCGAGACCATAGTGCAGGCTCCTATGCAGGGATGGTGTGGGAAACGATTTGAGTTTCCGCACATGGACGGCAGGACAGTGCTAGCTAGCGGCAATTGCTTTTCCGCCGTCGCTGCTCACGCAATCAGTGCAGCCACTGTCCAAATTGCATCCAGAGCTCAGATGCCCAATTATACAACAATGGTCCAGCATTTCTTAGGGACGTTGCAACTGCCCATAGCAATTTATATGTTGGACTACTGCCTGCCAATGCTAAGCCCCAACGAAGGCTACAACGAAACAGGCCTCACTATGCAAGGCGCTGGCCCAGTGCGAGAGCCCTGGCAGCCGATCCATTTTGAATATATGTTCAAAGGCAGCGAATTTGGTCATTGGAGAGTCAAAGGAGGTTACGATGCCTTTGCTTTTCGACATCCAAGCTTGGGACAAACAGATGTCCACCAACTTCTGTAGAGCGAAGCGCACCATCACAAGACAAGTCCCGTGGTGCACGGGCAGGCTCATTGCAATGGTGGGAATCACCGATCAGGCAAATCAAGGTTCAAAAGCTTTGCAAGTCCTGTTTGGGTTAGTGCTTACTATCACATCCCGAACAACCAAGAACAAAAATGAGTTACCTGCCGCCCGTATACACAGACAGTGCAACCCCAAAGCAATAGAGGTAGCCTTCCTCTCGGTACCAGCCATTGAGTTCTTTGCCGACGAACAGCTTCAAGTGCCACAAGAATGGTACTGTCAAGGTCCCTTTCTCGCAGCCATGTTTTGACCACTTTTATGGCCCCTGTTTTAGGGGCCATGATGAAGTAGGTTTGTTGGCATTCGAGGCGCTCCAAGGCTTACCGAGGCTTGCCCGAGGCACGAGGACAAAGCGAGGCTCACGGGGACTCGAATCTATATAATACTATGGTTGGGGTCCCTTAGCCAGGTCATGATTGATGGTGTGGCAGTGGGACACTGTGGTGCCTTCTGGACTTGCAAAAGTACTGCTGTTTGTCAAAGCTGCGCCAGTTTTGGCAAAAAAGATCACTGCAGAATCTCATTTTCGGAGCTGTAAAACATTGGCCTTGGACTCCAAGAAGTTGTCCTCCCCAGTTGCGTTGAAAAATTGCTGCCCAACTTTGATCCACTTGCGTCATGCGAAGACCTTTTTGTATGAAAGTTAGGTGAGAGGATGTACAGTGTACTGAACCACCTTGAACCTACTTGAACATCTTGAAACCTATCTTGGAACAATGTATGTGCAGGTGAACAGTTAGGAAACCATTTTAAGTTTGTAGGAACCGATCTGTGAACTATAGAACCCATAGGAACCTATAGGAACCAGGTAGGAACCAATTTGGAACCAAATGGAACCAGTTTGTGCATGGAAGAGCTTGGAGATGGATTTTCGTTTGTTTTGTGGTTTGTGGTGTTTTTGGATGTTGTTTGACCCATGTCCTAGGAACTTGATGTTGTGACTGTATTGGGTAGGAGTTTTGTAGGGTATTTGTGAGTTTGAGCTGAAGACGTTTTATTTGGAGAAGCTGGAAGAACGTTTTTAAAGCTTGAGAACTCTTTTGAAGTAGTTTGAGAAGTTTGAGAACGTTTTGAGTGTCACTGCGTTTTACTCTGCACGACTCTTCTAAGAAGAAGAGTGACTGAGCTGTCCAACCTGTGTGGTTTGGCTCCAGTCCGAGCTGTGAAAAAGAGCTGCCACGCCGCGC
>CAMXCT020004587.1:0-17625 GCA_947184155.2 Cladocopium goreaui | reverse complement strand
GTGCTGTCTGGAACCCCCCTTTTAAGGTTTGAGTGTGTGTTTTTACTTGCCTGATTGCTCTGTTGTGTTTTTCGCCTGGCCCTCAGTTATAGTGCAACCGGTTGAGAAAGCGTGCGAACCTTTCGGTTAATAGTTTGCTCTAATCTCTGTGACTGGCATCGACCTTCAGAACTTAAGGTTTAACTTTCGTTGTTGCCTGGGTGTCTGTCCAAGGACGTGACAGGCACCTTGCGCAACCTGCACCCTACCCTTCTTAATAATTTGTTTTCACACAGGGTGTCTGTCCTAAAACGTTACAGGCTCACTGTTTCCCTTTTTCGCTGAACTTTTGTATTCACACAGTGTGTCTGTCCAAGGACGTGACTGGCCACTGTATCTTCACCACATTTTTCTCCAATTCCCCTTTTTTGTTAAACCAGTTCAGAGATTTGACACTCACACAGTGTTTCTGTTCAAGGACGTGACAGGCCACTGTATCTTCACCACATTTTCCTGCCATTTTTCTACCAGTTCCCCCGTCTTGCTTAACCAGTTTAGAGATTTGACGCTCACACAGTGTATCTGTCCAAGGACGTGACAGGTCACTGTTGCTTCCTCCGCACCCCTTCACCAAGTCTGTTTTTGTTTCGATCTGATTGCCTTCTTTTCTCGTGTTTACCGTTTTGAGTTCACACAGTGTATCTGTCCAACGACGCGGCAGGTTGCTTTTCTTTCCACCCCTTCCTCTGTTTACACAGTGTATCTGTCCTTACGTGACAGGTGCTCTGCCGCCACCTACCCCCTCCTCTTTTAAGTTTGTTCTCCTCTTGTCTCCTCGTCCTTCCTCTTTTGCTTGTTTGTTCGAATCTCGTTACATCCATTCCAAACCTAGTGAAGTGACTCCACCCTTTTCACTCTCCTTTCTTGCTCCTTTTTATCTCCCTGCTCTACGGGTTTATCTGTCCAAAGACGTGGCAGGTACTCCCCCCTCCCCTTTCCTATCTTGATTTACTTGTCATACCTCTCATACACACCGCATAAAGAACAACTTTTCTCTTGGTGAGAATACAAAGCCAGAATGTCAGAACACGTCGAGGCTCAACAGGCTGCTGCTGAATATCTCGGTGCCCGTGGAGTGCATGCCACTCTCATGGTACATTTTCCGAGTAAAATCAAGGCACTTGAAGGCATACTGCTGACCACCTATGATCAGCTCCATTCACAGATAGCGAAGCAGGAGACTACCGCGTATGCTTTTCCCTCTTTCGGAGCGGCTCAAAGTGCTATGAAGGCACTGGCAACGACACAACAGACTGTTATACTTATTTATGAGTGTCATGCCAACACTGGCCCAGTTGAAATAGCAGCAAAAGTTTTTGATACTTGCCAGAGACATATCGCAGCCATTCGGGAAATAAAGCAGCTCACTGGAACCCTCAAATACCAAAAATATCCTACTGTACTATATCTTGTCAAAATGGATAGCATGTCAAGCAGCCCTGCCGTAATTGAATGGCAAATCCCTGACACGATAACTGATGAGCTGATAATGCCTGCTCGTATCGCCTTTGAAAATTTTGTAGGCAAAGAATTACGACAAGGGCAGTATCCAGGAGTCCGCGAGACCAGTACATCACCAAATGGCTGCTATAATTCTGACAAGTCAAAAGGAAGCGTGCCGCTTACCATAAAATATGAAAAGAACTCTTGCTTACAAAGAACCAAAATCCGTGAAGCAATTGAATCATTACAGAAAGAAATCAACACGGCACAAGATACCCAGTTTCAGATTAAAGAAGGTATTGACTGGACTCGTTTGCATAAACTGAGGGAGACCGCTACTTTCACTGTTATGTCCACTCGGCACTTAAGTGATCAGGAACGAAATGCTCTTGCGCTGGAGCTCATGTCCTTTAGAATCAAGTACTTTTTCCTATCTAAAGCTCAAATAATGCTGAAACTAGAAGGCATAGAAATTGAAGTGCTCCGCAACTTACTGCATTGTTCAACAACGTATTTGCCCTTTGGGCAACGCCAGCAATCAACGCAATTTGTCCTTAGTCATGTTACTGCCATCAGCAGCAACTGGTACCGAATTGACGTAAGGTATGCACCAATAGGCAGTATGCCCTTTATACCCCTACAAATTGCAAAGAGTAGCATCACCTCACTCCTGGAAAATGAAGTTGCAGTCATTGACTCAGAGCTTGGTCTTGCACTCATCAACGCATTTTCAGCATCTAGATTTGAATTCCAAACAGTCGTAAATGAAGACAATACCAATGTCACAATGCTCACTTTTTGGATCCCTCATGAAGTTAAGCAGAACTTCCCATGTTCTTTCACAGTTAAGGACAAAAGAGGAACCAATATTGTTTGTACGATTGAGCATGGTGGAAACATACTGCCACAAACGGGTGCACCAGGTGAGCCACCCAGACACGAGACCAAAGGAGAGCACTGGCGCAGAATTGGTGAAAAGTGTAATCCTAGCTTCAAAAACAGACTCACTGTCATTGCACCTGTCAGCACCCAGAATGCTTCTCAGAAGAGACGATTCGGACTTCTTAAGGACTCCGCAGTTAACTTGCAGGCTCAACAAGTATCATATACAGTCGAGGTCCCTTTCTGGCCGCCATGTTTCTACTGGTTTTTTGGATCCTGTTTTGGGGGCCATGATGAAGCAGGTTTGTTGGCATTCGAGGCGCTCCAGGGCTTACCGAGGCCTGCCCGAGGCACGCATGGCAGGAGCTACTGTGGAAGAAACCGCCTTTGAGGACGTCAACATGTGGCAGGCACTACCCTTTATGACCCTTTATGGGAACCTAGAATGTGGCAGGGCCACGTCTGGGAGGCGAGACCTGATGGGGAGTCAACGCGTGGCAAGGCCAAGTTTGGAAAGAGGCATGGAAGCCGCAAGTGGGAAGAAGAGAACTCCTCAACACGAAGGCGTCACCGAGGGAAGGGGAGGAAACGGCAGCAAACCCCCCCCCCCCCATACAATGTGCCACACACCCCATTGGGCATCCGCAGGGCGGGTTGCTTTCTATTACTTTGTATTTCTCAAACGCCGGAAACGCATCCGCGGCCATTTTTTGGTGGTTTTTGGCATCCGCAGTGGTCCTTCGCAACGGTTTTTCCGCATCCGCAGGGGAATCCGCAGGCATCCGCGCGTGCGTTGGCAGATATGTGAATCAAAATTGCTGCTTTTCTGGACCTTGCCTTGCGACGTTGCTGCCTCGCAGAAATCGCAAGGGCTTGTAACTATTCATCCTGATTTAAATTTTCCTCCTCGCAATCTCCTCTCGAAACTTATATATAAGCTTCGAAACATGGTGCGTTTTAGGGCCATCCTTTGTTTGGGGGTACCTATCCAGTGCCAACGTCTGCAATTTTATACACGACCGTGGTGTCAGCGATTCTATAGAAATTTCATGGCTCCGCTACCATGTGAAAACACGAGCGCGGCGGGGCAGCTCTTTTTCACAGCTCGGACTGGAGCCAAACCACACAGGTTGGACAGCTCAGTCACTCTTCTTCTTAGAAGAGTCGTGCAGAGTAAAACGCAGTGACACTCAAACGTTCTCAAACTTCTCCAACTACTTCAAAAGAGTTCTCAAGCTTTAAAAACGTTCTTCCAGCTTCTCCAAATAAAACGTCTTCAGCTCAAACTCACAAATACCCTACAAAACTCCTACCCAATACAGTCACAACATCAAGTTCCTAGGACATGGGTCAAACAACATCCAAAACACCACAAACCACAAAAACAAACGAAAATCCATCTCCAAGCTCTTCCATGCACAAACTGGTTCCATTTGGTTCCAAATTGGTTCCTACCTGGTTCCTATAGGTTCCTATGGGTTCTCTAGTCACAGATCGGTTCCTACAAACTTAAAACGGTTTCCTAACTGTTCACCTGCACAATAAATTTGTTTTTTTTTTGCCCAAAAGGGGGGGGGGGATTTAAGGTTTCAAGATGTCAAGTAGGTTTCAAGGTGTCAAGTACACTGTACATATCCTCACCTAACTTTCCACACAAAAAAGGTTCTTCGCATGACGCAAGTGGATCAAAGTTGGGCACGCAATTTTCAACGCAATGGGGGAAGGACCAACTTCTTGGAGTCCAATGGGCCACATGTCCTACAGCTCCGGAAAATGAGATATGCAGTTGACCTTTTTTTGCCAAAAACTGGCGCACTTTGACAAAACAGCCAGTACTGTTGCAAGTCCGAAGGCACCCCCAGTGTCCCACGCCACACCATCAATCATGGCCCTGGCTAAGGGATCCCCCCCACCATAGTATTATATAGATTCGAGTCCCCGTGAGCCTCGCTTTGTCCTCGTGCCTCGGGCAAGCCTCGGTAAGCCTTGGAGCGCCTCGAATGCCAACAAAACTGCTTCATCATGGCCCCTAAAACAGGGCCCAAAAAAGTGGTCAAAACATGGCTGCGAGAAAGGGACCTTGACAGTAGCAACCGGACTTGGGACGCACAAAGAGAAACAGGTATGAGTTGACATACATGTTCAAGCTGCAGGGTCGCAAATCTGCTTGCACAACATGTGCGGGCAGCAGCGAAATTCTCCGATGGCTGACCCCATTTTTGGGTCCAAATATGGACCCCAAAATGGGGTCCAGAATTGGATCACATTTTCATTCTTCTTTTAGGTCTTTGCTTGGGCCCCGTTTTGGGATCCAGATTTGGACCCAAAAGTGGGGTCAGCCATCGGAGAATTTTGCTGCTGCCCGCAGAGGTTTTGCAAGCAGATTTGCGACGCACTAGCATGAGCGTAAGTGTTAATACATGCGTTTTCTCTCTGTGCGTCCCACTTTGTTTCTTGTACAGCGAGGTTCCCTTTCTGGCCGCATGTTTTCTATGGTTTTTTGGATTCCTGTTTGGGGGCCATGATGAAGCAGGTTTGGGGCATTCGAGGCGCTCCAAGGTTACCGAGAGGCCTGGCCCGAGGCAGCATGGCAGGAGCTACTGTGGAACAAGAATAACCGCCTTTGAGGACGTCAACACATGTGGCAGGCACTCCCTTTATGACCCTTTATGGGAACTTAGAATGTGGCCAGGGCCAAGTCTTGGGAGGCGAGACCTGATGGGGAGCAAAGGTGGCAAGGCCAGTTTGCGAAGAGGCGGCATGCATGGAAGCCGCAAGTGGGAAGAAAGAACTCTTCAACCACGAAGCGTCACGAGGGGAAGGGGAGGGGAGGAAACGAAGCAACCCCCTGCCCCCCAATCCAAGTGCCCACCACACCCCATTGGGCATCCGCAGGGCGGGTTGCTTTCTATTACTTTGTATTTCTCAAACGCCGGAAATGCATCCGCGGCCATTTTTTGGTGGTTTTTGGCATCCGCAGTGGTCCTTCGCAACGGTTTTTCCGCATCCGCAGGGGAATCCGCAGGCATCCGCGCGTGCGTTGGCAGATATGTGAATCAAAATGGCTGCTTTTCTGGACCTTGCCTTGCGACGTTGCTGCCTCGCAGAAATCGCAAGGGCTTGTAACCATTCATCCTGATTTAAATTTTCCTCCTCGCAATCTCCTCTCGAAACTTATATATAAGCTTCGAAACATGGTGCGTTTTAGGGCCATCCTTTGTTTGGGGGTACCTATCCAGTGCCAACGTCTGCAATTTTATACACGACCGTGGTGTCAGCGATTCTATAGAGATTTCATGGCTCCGCTACCATGTGAAAACACGAGCGCGGCGTGGCAGCTCTTTTTCACAGCTCGGACCGGAGCCAAACCACACAGGTTGGACAGCTCAGTCACTCTTCTTCTTAGAAGAGTCGTGCAGAGTAAAACTCAGTGACACTCAAACGTTCTCAAACTTCTCAAACTACTTCAAAAGAGTTCTCAAGCTTTAAAAACGTTCTTCCAGCTTCTCCAAATAAAACGTCTTCAGCTCAAACTCACAAATACCCTACAAAACTCCTACCCAATACAGTCACAACATCAAGTTCCTAGGACATGGGTCAAACAACATCCAAAAACACCACAAACCACAAAAACAAACGAAAATCCATCTCCAAGCTCTTCCATGCACAAACTGGTTCCATTTGGTTCCACCGCGGTACTTTCGACAAGCTCCACACAACACCAGCCGCTCGCGAAGGACAAACGAACTGACTAGGGTGCCAAACTGCCTACGACCCCGTCTGCCCTCCCCAGCAGTAAGAAGCCAATTGACCAGATTCCGGCTTACGCAGTTGTAGGAGTCACCCCCCCACCAACTCCGCCCTCCCAGCAGATCAATCCGTATCAAAACAGTCCCCCTCTCACTGATGCTGTAGCTGGAGCAAGCGTCCATGACGCTGCGAAGTCAAATGCAGAAAGGTCAGGCAGCCAAGGTGAACTTAATGGTGCTCAGCGTGCTAGTAACTTTCCAGAAGGTCAATTAACACATAGGGATGCACGCGCTCCCCCCCCCACCGTCAGTCCAACTATCCCTTGGACAAATCTACCTGTCAGTCACCCAACTGACACTGGTGAGCAACAGATTGCTGAAATGGTTGTTGATCAAGGTCACCACGGAAACAATATACGCACTAATGAGGAGGAAGATAAGGAGATGCTACCTCCCCAACCTGCACTTCTCTCCACACCCGTCAAGAAACCCCCTACATGTGAAGGAGAAGCTCTTAGCAGTCAGAAAACTTGCATTCAAGAGCTCAAACCTACTTGTGGTGAAGTGAAAAGTGGGCTTGCAAGCAAAGGCGAACTGTCTAATGAACCATCTGACCCTGTTATCACTCCGTCCTCCCCACCTAGTGTCTCCCCTCCCTCACCAAATGGCAATGCACAACCTGCGTGCAGTGACCCCATTGTAGCTACAATTCCAAGTCAATGTCAGTCTCTGGACCCTGCCTCTAAGGCCCCCATTAGTAACGATCCTTCGCCAGAAAAACCGCCATTGGTATCTCATGATACTATTGTCGTAGAAATCGGCAAAAATCCCCCTGGCATTGCAACCCCCACAGGGACCAAGACTTCCCATACCTCCTCCTTACATCAAGGAGAAGCACTGCCCCCTATCCAAGCTGCCCTTAAAAGAAGTTCTGTCTTTCCGGCCAACGACAAAACGCGTGTGTGCATTGACATCACTGGGGAAGATGACCATACTGAGCAACATGACCCCGCCCAGACATCTGTTGAACGTGAATCTCCAAGTCCGTCACAACCAGCCCAGTTTGCCTCTCTCTCTCCTTTTGCTGAATCCAGCCGCAAATGGTTCCCAACCCTTGATGCTCCCGTTATTGCGGCCTTAGCCAATAAAGCCCAAGACATTCATGTTTTGATGCTTGCTTGTCCCTTGCGACACTTAGCACCATTCCCCCAACGGCACTGCTCAAAACGATGCAGTATATGAACTGTACTCAATCATATGTGCCAACCTTAGTCAGAGTACTCGCAACTTTCTTTTCTCAAGATTTGTATTACAATGTCAGACGTGCTTACAGCCTAGCGCAATACCAATTGACACCTTCACTGCCACAGTCAAGCCTAATACAGGCATAGATGAACTGTGTGACTCGCTAGTTCCAATCTGGAATTCTAATGAATTGACAGAGTGTCAAGCTTGTTCATGTCTAGACACTGCTAATGCCAAGTGGAAATGTGACAAATTTGGCCCGCTGATTGTCATCCAAATCAAAGTACCTCCAGGATGCCCCCTTCCGAAGCTTGAGGAAGAACGACTCCCGCTCGGGCATAAATTCATGTTCCGAGAAAGAGAGTATGAAATCCAGTGTCTTATAGCCACTACTAGGCTTGACTTTGATAGCCAGCTCATAGTCCTGCATTCTAGTCAGCCTGGAATGATAAGTATGTATGACCATAACAATGGTATACGAGTTGCGGACTGTAAGTATGTCAGTGGGAAGCTCCTCATTAGTGGGCTTGTCATCCTGCCAGTTAAGTCACCCAAAGCAATCCTAATGACAAAGCAACTTTCTGAAGCAGCAGGAGGAGGTGAAGTTGCACAGTACCGCAGAAGACAATTAAAGGTTGTCAAAGGCTTTCTCAAAACGCCTCGGAAGCAGCAAAGAACGCGAACCTCGCAGCTCTCCCCCCCTTCATGCAAGAACAATGCAAAAACCAAGTCGGAGCAAGAAGAAGGCGAAGGTGACTAGGCATGGACCCCCGAAAGATAGCAAGAATAAAAATGCAGTTGAAGAGATTGACCCTGAAGGATTACCTAGGATTATCGCACATGTAACGTTGGCCAACATTGGTGTTATCTCGATGTTTGATGGAGTTGGATCTGTCTATCACATCATTAAGAAAAAATTAGGTAAACCCCCTACTATCTTCATTGCAGCAGAAATTGATCCTGTCTTACGTCGGCTTGTTGCTGCCGAAATAGGGCTACGTGAAGACCAACAGTGGGCTTATACGATTGAAGGGGTTGCTACCATCTACGTGAAAGATGTATGGGATCTTGTTGCCCGTGACTCGCTGATCCTTCGTCAAGCCAAGGCAATGTATCCTACGATCAAGTGGATTGTTGTTGCAGGATCTCCCTGTCAAGATCTTACTTATGCAGGGTACTTAAATGGATTGCTCGGACTGACAGGTAAGCGAAGTATGCTCTTTTTTGTTGTTTACCTTGTAATCCTACATCTTCAGAAGCTATTTGGACCAGAATCGGTCCGATACTTGACAGAGAATGCTGGAAGCATGCAGATTGTGCAAACTGACCGTAAACTTAAAGGCATGCAGCGCCTTGAACAGTCTGAACACTTCCAAATGTTTCTATACTGTCTTGGACTTCCTAGTAAGCAACCAACCAATCGGTGGGTATGGGACACTGGTCCCTATTATGGCATCCAGCGAAAAAGGGTCTTTCTACGGAGTCACATGGACACTGAGAAACTGGACAGTGTTCCGCTCGCAATTATCGATGAATGGGGCCCTTTAGTGACTTTGAACGGTGAAAACTTACCATTGGCTCCATTACTCCGAACAAGAGGGCTGTCAAGCAATGGAGTCCTGAAGCTTTCCTGGACAGGGTACCAGCCCAGTGCACTCCTATGGGACTATTCCTTCTTTGGTGGGAGGAAATCTTTCATGTTGCTAACCCAAATGGCTGAGGGAGTTAAGGTCCCAGACTTGCCGTGGGCAAGCTTCATTCCTGCGTATTTTCTCTCCATATGGAAACGTTTCCTTATTACTCTTCAAACGGATAGAGCGACCACATCCAAGAAAGATGAACTCATTGAACAACTTGTGCCTATCTTTCATAATCCAAATATTGTGCTGCCAATGAGAATTCTGACTGTCCGAGAAGTACGCAAATTAGCTGGACTGGAGAATATCCTAACGACAGAAAGACATGGGCCCTCTCTTCTCACGGACAAAGTGATTCGAGACTTTTGTGGAAATAGCTTTCACCCATCTCTCATCAGTGCGGCCCTCGGTACGGATGATCAGCTACAATGACAGAACGTTGCGGAGGTCTGAAAAAAGGACCGTCAGACAGTTCAAAACATGGAGCCGTTTTGCTGGTGCCTGACCAGCATTTGTTCAGTGTGGAAACAGCTGCGCTGGCTAACTGTGCATGCCTGTTCAACGGCTCTGATTGAATTTGTAGAGACGAAAAACCCTGCTGTTGCGCCAGTAGTGACCCCACTGTGACCTCCATAGGCTCCATGGCTGACGGCGCGCATGATTTGGCAGCTGCGACCTCTATGGGCTCTATGGCTGACGGTGCAGCTGTGACCTCCTCCGTGGCTGCGCCTGTGATCTCTACTACTATGACTGACGTGCTGGGCGACCTTAAGCGGAGAAGGCAGGAGTTGAAAGCTTCGCTGAAAGACGTCAGCAAAACGCTGAAAAGCGAAAGCAAAAAGCAGAAGAGACTCATCGCCAAAGCTGGTCGATTGAGCAAAGAGGAGTGTTTTTTTTGATTTCACGCCAAACTCAGGCGAGTGTGTAGTCTTTTCAACCTTGGCTACATTGTAGTTTCTTCACTGGGGCGCCAGTTAGTGCGCACCGCTGGGGAACAGCAAAGCTTTGGTTTTCTTCACCTTAGCGCCGGTTAGTGCGCATGACAAAAGGTGTTAATGACTTTCAAGGTTGCATCAATGAACAGCAGCATCTGTGTTTGAAGGCTCGATGTTCAACCTGTTGTATGACATAGTGTTTAGATGAGTAACTGACGTTCTGCAATGCGACGATGTTTAAGCTGCTTTTTTGCGAGGAACATCCCGCCCCATGAAGCGACCAGGATTCACTATCACAACGGAGGCCTGGCTTACTTCCTCCAGAAGCATTTCTAGTTTTGAGTGTTGTAAAGTTTTAGCGGGTCGGTAACGCTTGTCTGCTGTGCACGGACTCACTACTCTGATGTGGTCATTTGCTTGTCCTCGTTTCCCTTTATTTACTTATTTCCTCCTCTTCTCACGTGGAACAAAACAAAACATCATTGGAGATTGTGCAAATGATGATTTTTTATTTCGGGCAGTTTCGACCTTCATCTTTTGAGGGCTGAAGATGCCCTTGTGTGCCGGTGTCAATCAGATGCGCGGGCCAGCAGTGCAACTACTTTTGCGGCCACTTGGCAGGGAGATACCATTGAAGAGGGGCCCATTTTCACCGACATGTTGTCTTATTTGCCCGACGTTTGCATCAACGCTGAAATTGTGGTAGTAATGTGTGGGTGACATAACACAAAATGCTTCTTGTGACATGTCCATGTGCATTTTGACTGCGCAGGCTCGCACAAAATGCTTGCCTTGGAATACGGGTCCGGCATTTTCCCTGCAAATTTCCACACGAAATGCCTCTTATCACATGTCCATGTGCATTTCGCCTGCGCGGGCTCGCGCAAAACGCTGGGGGACGTTTGCAGTTGACTTGTCAATAGCGGTTTATAGATAGGTTAAGCGTTGCGCTTGACCATTTGGACTTTGGTTTGGAGACCCGGCAGGCTTTCTGAAACAGAGTGTGCCCCCCTGTCTGATTTCCCGCTCTTTGTTGGGACCTAGCACGTGACGCTTAGATCGGCTTGAACACAGCGATCATCCATGAAGCTGGCGTGAAACTATCGCGTTTCCGTCTTGCATTTTAAATGTCAGATGTTCAGTTGGAGATGTTCCAACCTTGTGAGCTGATTCACAAACATGAATGCACCAACTGTCAGTTTAAACAAACGTGCAACGATCAATGAATGTTGCTTGTCATTTAACATGTGTAATGCAAACGAGGTCACTCATTTCTTTTTCTCAAGAAATGTTTGGATTCAAGTGGGTTTTGTGTCACCGTGCCAGTGTGATCCAGCTTGGAACAATTTAAGATTTTCCCCATTCTTTGACAGGAAAAAGAAAACTGAATGTGCAAGTGTGTTTCAGCTTCAACTTGTCGACGGCAGTTTTTCACATGTCCGCATGTCACATGTTATTTTTGGTTTTATTTTCACATGCGTTTTTTTCTGCGCGTAACTTGGAAGGATGACTTCTAGACTTGGCGTCTTAGCCGGTAACTTATATATATATAATATAGGTTTGTCTGAAAATGAGTAATTTACGCCATCATTTTCAACATGACATGAAATGTCACCACCGGATGAGCGGAATTCGTTTTTTGTTTCATGGCTTATTCACCACGAGAACAATTTTTTTCAAACCAACCAACTCAAAACAAATCAGTTTGAGTGAGTTCGTTTGTTTTGTTTGTAAGAAGCAGTCACAACATGTGACATCTTTGTTTTGCTTCAAGGGAAGCAACCATGTGATTTCGGTTTTGCTGGTTGTTTACGACGTTTTTGACGGGAGACGTTGTAGTAAGGTGTAACTCGTTGTTTCGCGGTAAGTAGACTGCACGCACGCGAGCATAAAGATCCTTATTTGGGATTCTACATATTTGCAGCCTGCTACCGCAAAAACGTCAAAAAAATCCAGTTTGCAGCTGTCACATTTTCACCTGGGAGCCTGCCACCGCAAAAAAAAATCTAAAAAGGTTCAGTTTTCAACTGCCGCACTCACCTGGGAGCCTGCCACCGCAAAAACGTCAATAATATCGAGTTTGCAGCTGTCACATTTTCACCTGGGAGCCTGCCACCGGAAAAAAAAATAACAGGAAAAATCAACTTGCAGCTGTCGCATTCTCACCTGGAAGTAAACCAACAAAAAATTCCCAGTTTCCTGAAATCTGGTAGATGAACTTTTGTCGAGGTGGGATAGAATAAGGTTTTTTTTAAATCATATCAATCTTCCTTTGTGTGAAAAAAAAGTTCTAATCTATCCCACCTTCTGTTTTGCAATCTGGATTTGACATTTTTTTGATGGCAGGCCCCCAGATGATACACTTGCAAGCTGCACATTTGTTCATTTTTTGTGGTGGCAGACTCCCAGATGACTGTGGTAGTTGAAAGTTGAAAGCTAACCTTCTTTACTTTTTTTTTGGGCGGTGGCAGGCCCCCAGGCGAAAATGTGACAGCTGCAAACTGGATATTCTTGACGTTTAGGC
Source organism: Cladocopium goreaui (assembly GCA_947184155.2). NCBI lineage: Eukaryota > Dinophyceae > Suessiales > Symbiodiniaceae > Cladocopium > Cladocopium goreaui. Next base: position 5,171 of record CAMXCT020004587.1, on the reverse strand, counting down.
GGTGGCAGTCTCCCAGATGAGAATGCGACACTTGCAAGCTGCACATTTGTTCCCTTTTTCGGGTGGCAGGCGCCCAGATGAGCGTGACAGTTGCAAACTGAAATTTCTTGACTTTTTTTTTGCGGTGGCAGGCTCCCAAGTGAAAATGTGACAGCTGCAAGCTGGATATTCTTGATTTTTTTGCGGTGGCAGGCTCCCAGCTGAACCTTCTTGACCTTTCTTTTGCGGTGGCAGGCTCCCAAGCGAAAATGTGACAGCTGCAAGCTGGATATATGCTTGACGTTTTTGCGGTGGCAGGCTCCCAGATGAGCGTGGCAGTTAAAAACTAAACCTTTTTTACCTTTTTTTGCGGTGGCAAGCTCCCAGGTGAAAATGTGACAGCTGCAAGCTGGATATTCTTGACGTTTTTGCGGTGGCAGGCTCCCAGATAAGTGTGGCGGTTGTAAACTGAACCCTCTTTGCTCTTTTTTTTGGCGGTGGGAGGCTCCAGGTGAAAATGTGACAGCTGCAAGAGCCATATCTTGACGTTTTTGCGGGTGGTGTGGAAGTGCTCCCAGATGAGTGTGGCAGTTGAAAAGCATAAACCTTTCTTTATTTTTTTCGGTATGGCAAGCTACCAGGTGACAATGTGACAGCTGGCAAGCGCCCTATTCTCTGACCGGGTTTGCGGTGGCCATAGGGCCCCTAGATGAGTGTTGGCAGTTGTGAAAAAAAACCTTCTTGCACCTTTTTTTTGCGGTGGAAGGCTCCCAGGTGAAAATGTGACAGCCTGCAAGCTGGATTATTCTTGACGTTTTTTGCAGTGGCAGGTCCCAGATGAAAATGCGGACACTTGCCAGCGAAACCTTCTGTGGTTTTTTTGCGGTGGCAGGTTTCCCAGATGAGTGCGTCAGTTTAAAGCTGAACCTTCTTACCCTTTTTTTTTGCGGTGGCAGGCTCCCAGGTGAAAATGTGCATTTTTGCGGTGGCAGGCCCCCAGATGAGTGCAGCAGTTGAAAGCTGGACCTTTTTTTTTTCCCCGGCGACAGGTTGTAACATTCGCTTCGGGGTCCTGGTATGAGGTTGTGGTATGAGGCAGGCCCTTGCGTAGCAACGTAGTGCGTATAGAGGTGTTTCTTCTACCAAAACAAGTTCCTGTTGCTGCAGCTGCGATAATGTCTAACCTGATCTGTTCTTGTTGTTTCTGGCAAGCAGAACTGGCGATGAGGGATGAATTTAACGTTGGGCTAAGGTGCTTAAACGTTCAAGATACCCCAAAAGGTTTTGGTTCATTTTGACAGCAGAACGGTGGTCATGGAAGTCCAAAACATCTAAGGAGTGTGTAACAACTCACCTGCCGAATGGACGCCAGGGTTGCGATGCAGCTTTTGGCGTGAGCTTCAAATTTTTGTGGAAGAAGTGGGCCGTTTTTGGCAAGCAGAACTGGCGATGAGGGATGAATTTAACGTTGGGCTAAGGTGCTTAAATGTTCCAGATGCCACAACAGGTTTTTCTTCATTTTGACAGCAGAACGTGGGTCATGGAAGTCCAATACATCTAAGGAGCGTGTAACAACTCACCTGCCGAATGGACGCCAGGGTTGCGATGCAGCTTTTGGCGTGAGCCTGAGCGAACCAGCCTCTCGTGCAAATGTTTGTGGAAGAAGTGGGCCGTTTTTTGGCAAGCAGAACTGGCGATGAGGGATGAATTTAACGTTGGGCTAAGGTGCTCAAACGTTCCAGATGCCACAACAGGTTTTTCTTCATTTTGACAGCAGAACGGTGGTCATGGAAGTCCAAAACATCTAAGGAGTGTGTAACAACTCACCTGCCGAATGGACTTCCAGGTGTGCTGATGCACTTTTGCTGTGCGCCTGAGCGAACAGTTTAAAACAATCATGCAGATTTGCAATAGTAACTAAACTTGCAAGTGATGCCGAATAGAGTACAAGCCCGTTTGTGGAAGCCCGTACTGTTTGTTGGCAGGTGCAGCTGCTTAGTTGAAAGAAAAGCCGCAGGGGATCCCCTTGAACCCCTGCAGGCAATGTTGACATGCCGCGGACTTTTCAGAATAAATGTTTGATGTCTATCGAGGAGACCTCCCAGAATGAAAGCCTTTCATGTCTATTGATGTCTGTTCGATCGGTATTCAAACATTGACAAATTTCAACATTGACCGCATGGGTCGCAGGGGATTGGGTGTGGTCACATTTTTCTAGGGGTCTCTAGCAAACGAAATGAGAACGCAGAAATAGATAAGATGGGACGGAATTAATTCATTAGCAGAAAAAGCGACTAGAAGAATGTAGACGTAGCTGACACAGCATGCTGTGGTGAATTGTGGCCCCTGATACCGTCAGTGCGCACGATGCTTCAGTACAGATCTTACGTCGATTTTGTGCAGAGCACAGCTGCCCACACCACAAGATTAAAAGGCGTGCTGTGTGCCGTCATGCTTTTGGGTTCTCTGGCCCACCTTGCTTTTGTCACTTTAACGCTGACTGCAGGGGTTGCAGGGGACTTGGACTGGCCCAGATGTTATAATTGTACTGAGGAGCTGGAATGAAACATTTCGCCTGCAGCCATCCTGTGAAGGCTCCACCGACCTTTGCATGCTCTTCGAGAATATCCTTCACTATTTCCGATTGGCTACATTGTCTTTGCCGTGATGGGGCCATTTTTGGAATCGAAATATAGGCCCTATTTAGGGGTTCATGGTTTGTTCTGTGATAGTATCTTCAGCGGGGGTGTGCCACTCAGTGCATTGGAGGATCTTCTCAAGCGCGCAAAGCTGCGCCACACGGTTTGTTTGGTTCATTTTTTGCGGGGGTGCCTTTGCAGATGTAGGAAATAGGCTTTGGTGCCCCCGCCTTGTCAGGCGCCGTGCCTTTGGTGTCGGAGCGGCGCGGTGCTTTCAGGACTGTTTCAACAAAAATGCCACGGAACTTTTTTGGAACCATCCGGATTACTTGAGACTTGCATCCCTACTTGTGCTTTTTTGGCCATGTGCAGTTTTTGCCTCAAGAGCAGCATCCCTACTTGTGCTTTTCCATTTGGTGGCTTGGAGGCCTTGGATGAACATGCCGCGAATGCCAAATGGCATTCAACACACAGTTGGTTTTTCCAATGGCTTCGGCAGCGGCAAGAGAAAGCGGCAAAGCCGCAGACTTTTCCCCGTTGGGCTGACATTGCCATGGTTGGAGAAGGTCCGTGCGGCCTACTTGATGTCTGGCTGCGACCTTGCAATCACTTTGTTTGCCGCCCAAAATTCAGTGGCTTACGCCCAGAGGACGCTGACTACCCCACGCTGGACTTAGTGGAGGAAATAGCGGTCTCTGTGCCTCTTGATGCGAGTATCCGCGCCCGAGTTCGCAAGGAGGTGGCTGAAGTTTTGTTGGTCAAAGAGATTGAAAAGCTTAATCTTCGAGGAGTGGTTCCAAGTTTGGCGGCTGTGTACGCCATGTACGAAGCATTTGAGCCGTCCAGTCGCTGCATTGGCTATCGTGGAAGAGATGCATGGGTGCAGCGCTTTCGCAAGCGCTGGGGTTTATCTCGTCGAGCATGGTCGTGCCAACCTGAAATTGAAAAGGGCAAGGTGGGGCCCCAAATCTGGGGCCGCTGAGCGGCCCCAAAACTAGATCTTTTTTATGTAGGGGAACTAAAACTGGGGTCATTTTTGGGGGCCAGGAAGTGGGGTCGTTTTCGTTGTGCAGGTGGCAATTTTTGGGCAATGGTTGCAACATTTGCAACGCAGAACTACACTGGACCGACCGCTTCTTTTGTTGAACTTAGACAAGACTTGCATGCGCTTTCCAGAGAAACCGCGCGTGGGACTGGTAGCGTCCAAAGCTCGTGGTTGGACTTCCCATGCAGGGGCAAAGCTTCTGAGACGCGGCAGCGCAACATTCGTTGCTGTGCTTTGTGAAAATGAAGCCGTGCAAAAGTGCTTGCCTTCCTTTGTGCTTTGCAACAAGCACTTGTGCCCCAAAAGCTTTACGAAGACTTACTTGCTGCAGCCCCACCTTCCTTATGTATAATTATGGAGATTAGCTTCGTCGTGGAACACATCTGTTGTCATGTGTGAAATTTTGGAGGTGCTAGCAGCTGCTTTGAGGCCTTGGCAGCAGTTCTGCCAGCCACCTCTGACCATGGACCTGGCTCCGTGCCACATCACGCAGTCCGTGCTGCAAAAGGCACGAAGCCTGCAACTCTTTATAGCTTGCGTGCCAACTGGTCTCACTCCTCAACTTCAGGTGGCAGATGTCTTTTGTTTTAGAGCCTTCAAGGCTTTTTTTGCTGGTGAACTTCAAAAGCTGCGGGCCGAGGGTCAACGAATGACCCAAAGCCTGTTTTTTCCAGATTTTGTCCAAAGTGCTGCTTGGCTGCAGGCACGTTCTGGGCCTAAGCCCGTTCAAAGCCATTTGTGCCACTTTATGGAATATCAGATCACTCATTTTGACCAAGGACCTTCAAAGCCACTGGGCTTACACCCGACAGTGCGGACAGTTTTGTCCGACGCAATCCCAGATAGCCTCTCTCTGGCCGAGACAACGCTGTACAAGCAAAACATATTCCCTGCTGTTCACTCGTAATTTGGAGTGAAGATAAGTATCTTCAGCGGGGGTGTGCCACTCAGTGCATTGGAGGATCTTCTCAAGCGCGCAAAGCTGCGCCACACGGTTTGTTTGGTTCATTTTTTGCGGGGGTGCCTTTGCAGATGTAGGAAATAGGCCTTGGTGCCCCCGCCTTGTCAGGCGCCGTGCCTTTGGTGTCGGAGCGGCGCGGTGCTTTCAGGACTGTTTCAACAAAAATGCCACGGAACTTTTTTGGAGCCATCCGGATTACTTGAGACTTGCATCCCTACTTGTGCTTTTTTGGCCATGTGCAGTTTTTGCCTCAAGAGCAGCATCCCTACTTGTGCTTTTCCATTTGGTGGCTTGGAGGCCTTGGATGAACATGCCGCGAATGCCAAATGGCATTCAACACACAGTTTGTTTTTCCAATGGCTTCGGCAGCGGCAAGAGAAAGCGGCAAAGCCGCAGACTTTTCCCCGTTGGGCTGACATTGCCATGGTTGGAGAAGGTCCGTGCGGCCTCCTTGATGTCTGGCTGCGACCTTGCAATCACTTTGTTTGCCGCCCAAAAATTCAGTGGCTTACGCCCAGAGGACGCTGACTACCCCACGCTGGACTTA
>CAMXCT020004586.1:0-34029 GCA_947184155.2 Cladocopium goreaui | reverse complement strand
CAGATGAACAACTGATCCAGGACCAAGGTAGATTTAATATTAGGTTTGCTTTCGGATGGTTGTTTGGTTTCCCTGTCTTTACTGTACTGGGTCTTTACTTTTCAGTACATGTCAGTATACAACCAATTTGATGTCGAAGGTAGAAAAAATTGGACTTTGACTTACCCACCCCCTTCCACAGTTTCCGCTGCAGGATCCAGTGCTATGTTGGCCCTTCAGATATTTGCAGCGGCTGGGGCCGGTCCCCAACGTAGCCCGTGCTTTGAAACCAGTGAAAGGCCCCAAAAAAAGCGATTATTTGTCACTGGCCAACCTGATCCTGCAGAAAGCTCCTTTAGAATCCTCGGGGAGGAGTGTTCAGTTTCTGGTTCCTTTGCTTCAAGTGGATTGGTTCCAACATTTTTGCTTGTTGGTGGGCATGCAATAAGTAGTGGATCATTTGATCTCATTGCAATTTCCTTCTGGTGGGGTTTTGTTTGCTGTCCCGGGTGTGTTTCTTGCAAGGGTGGGTGTTATAGAGTGATTGCAAACCTCAGGTGAAGCTGTGTGATGATAATCTTCGTCCGCTTGGTGTCCCCAGATTGGAGTGGTTGGAGGAGGTTCCCTGACTGTAGAAAATGATATTGAGTGCAAAAATTTGATGTTGTTTGGTGCTAGCGGCTAGCGGATGGTAGTAGGATATAGCAGGTCTTGCCCCAGGTCTCCATATCAATGGATTTCTGTTATGTACCAGACAGTAACTGCAACTACACAAACCCTTGGAACAACATACTTCTCTCAGGAAACAAATATGGATGAGATCAAGACTGGCCTCCCATCGGCATTGAGAAGACTGGCCCCGATTATGCGTTTCACCGCCCAGTTGAACGACTAGTGACCCTACCAGCTGACAAGCCTTTTCTTCTGAAAAGTGAATAAAAGATTTTTTTTCAGGAAAGCAACGTTTCGACATGTTTCAGGATGGAACCCAGAAGTCCAAGATAGCAAAACAAAAGTTAAAGATAGCATTATAATTTAGCTGGACTGGTTTGATGAACGTATTTTGGAACAGTTTGGAAATCATACAAGAAAGACTTCGAAGCTGGAATCTGTGAAAGCCCTGGCGCTGCCATAGGGAGATCAATTCTCACATGGCCGCACTGTTAAACATTAAATTACACATTTGGAATGGTTTTATTTCCGTTTTATATCAACGACTTTATGGTTGGCCAAAGGTTTTTTGAGAAAGGGGCAGTGAAAGACTCAGGCATGAGCTGTCATGCACTTCCTGCAACGATCCGGTGGCCTGTTTGGTCATGTACATATTTGGCCATGTGCAATGGTTCGTATTTTGGGTTCGTGATCCAACCAATCTGAAAAATAAACTGCCTTGATATGAATCAACTGTCATTCTGTGATTCCTTATTTTGTGGGATGGCTCAGCTACTGAGCACAAGGCATCTTCATTGATCTAGATCGAACACTTGGCGTTTACAGTTTCGAGTTGTTTTTGTGGCACAGTATCTTGGTCAAGTTTTCTTTGAAATCTAGAACAGATCTTTGGAGCATACCCCATAGTTCGCCAGCACACCATCTGCTTTCATGTCATTTCTGCAGTGTTTTTGCTAATTCGGTCACCGTTTGGTGGTGTGTTTAGTACGAAATCATTGCTGTGTTGCCTTCATTTTTCTCTCCAGGTTCTGGGCTACTAACATGTCACAGAAGCACTACAAACAGGAAACTCTTTATCCCTAGAAGCTCCTAAATCTTATGTTTACCTTTCCCCAAATCTCTGTATCAGTCCAAGCAGCACTGACATGAATTCAGCATGAGTTCAGCTGCTGAACATAGTCGAACTATTTGGTGATTGAACATTCTTTATTGCCCGAGCGGTTTGAGACCATATAATTGGGAAACAGCATGACCCACCAATCCCCATTGACAAGCGTTAGAACAGAAATTCCTAGCATCAAGTGCAGCTTCTGAGAGCACACAGCTCCCTGAAACATCGACCACACCACTGGTGCTACAGAGGACAGCTTCCCACCGCAAGGAGTGTGAAATGCAACTTTTCAGCAATGAAGAAAGTAAACATCGGATCCCTAGGAAAACCATAACCCATGACTTTTCATACTGATTTCAGTTTATCTGTACTTGCAGGAATTCTCTACGAGCTGGTGCCTGGATCAATAGGCCCATTCACACATGGGTGGCCATTCGCTGTCACTCACTGCAGGAAACTTCCTTCAATGGAGTTGGTTGCCCAGTGTCTTATGAACAGCTGGATCTCTGTGCAATCCAATGCTACAGCTCAGTACAATGCATGAGCGTACTCAATCACAGTGTCTTTCCAGAATTTTAGGGGGTGCATTCCAAGCCATGATTGCGAAAAAACACCATCATAACAGCCATAGCACGATTCCTCCAGAACATTGAATATGAGTGAGACTGATGACAGGGTTGATTGTTGGAGAATATCTTCAGCTCAAAAGTAAGCATGCATCAGTCTGTGAAAAATAATCATGCACGTACTGTGCCGGTAAGTTCAGCTCAGGTGTTCACGAAAACGGAAGCACCAGGAGGCCGTGGTTGCCAAGACCTGTCCCAGTAAAACACTTCAGCAAATATGGAGCTAACCCAATACTTGATATTTCCATGTCAGGCCAGTGTTGTTGATGTTGACAACGAAAACGACAAGAAAGAGAAAGAGGACTGTGGGTTTGATAAGTATTACGCAAATCCAGGGCAGTCTGACAACACACACAGCATCATGAGCGCATCAAACATCTAATAAATCCAGTTGCTAAATGCAGCAACCAATGCTGCAACAGGAGCTCCGGAGCTATCTTGAAAGCATTTCGGAGTCACAGGCCAGGGATTGAAATCCAACTTCATTCAACTTACAGGAAAGCTCCTTTGTATCCTTTTCAAGGTCACTGAAGAAAGATTGCTGGCTTACAACGAGAAGGCTTGACATTGCCTTCATTGATTTAGTTGATAGTCATTGATAGTGATCCAACTTCCGTAAGACCTCCCTGTGTCATGAGGCTCAGAAGCACTTCTACTACGTGGCCCTCCCTGCACACTTTGCAGCTATGGATCGAGAAAGGGAGGAATTTGATAAGCAACAGAACGGTGAAGAGTCACCATGAGAGCCCAGTTTTTGAACACAGCGTGTTTTCAACACAGCTTTCATCATAAAATGATGATTTAATTTGATTGACCTAATTCGTCACATCCTATGTCTTTGCTTTCAGTCAGGGTGAAGTTGATGGGACCTCCAACCGGTCAAAAACAATGCTGGCCGAGTATGCTGCGTCGTGTGATTGTCAAAGTTTATTGCAACAGGTTTACTGACTTGCTTATGCCGCAATGAATTTTCTGGGATGCATGAAGTTTCACTGGCCCAAAACTGACACCAGTTGTATCATGGCAAAAGGGAAACTGTGTGTTCGTGATGCTGTGCTGGCATCTGTCAAGACCACCTTCCCAACCAACAGGCCTGGCTATGTTCGTTCAAGCCAGGGTCGCAGTGAGCTGATACCTGTTCAGGAAACAACTCGTTCAGAAGAAGGTGAAGCAACTTGCCAAGTCGCAAGCCCAGACAAACTTAGCCTGATAACCTTTACAGTGTTTCTCAGTTGTTAGCACCAGGCTTTGAAACTGCAAACTACTCTTTGATGTTCAAATTTTGACAGTGACCTGTTTCAGCTATAAGAAGTAAAACTCAAGCCAATTTTGAAATTTGGGGTTGTTCTGCTTGTCCTATCAGACCCAAAAGCACTGACACAATCATTGGAATTTTAATGTTTTTTCACTTTCCTGGCACATTACAGGCATAAGCCTTCCGCACCTATGTCCTCAAAAGTCTCAAGGGTTCAAAGGCCTTATATATACTTGCAGTGGTGAAGTCTTCATTCTTCAAGGGCCGTTCCATACCTTGCCTGCAGGGCCACGGCTTCGGTGAAAGATCGTAAGACCACAGCTCAGCAAGATCCTCAGGTGAAAGGGATTGTGAGCTGGCATGCAGGTCTTAGGGGGGATTGCTGAAGTAAGTCATGCACAGGAACCCGCACAGAGATTCCACCAGAGCTGAAGGAAAATCGCCTAAAACTTAGTGCCCATGTACTTCTTTATTCTTTACATTTTTTTGTATCTTGTGTGGATTGGAACCAGTCAGTGTACTTGCGTTCGGATTCCTCATCTAGAACCCTAGAAGGCGAAACACAATGCCCAGTGTGTGTGTGTGTGAACCATCTGAAAAAATGTAAAACTTCTACTTCCATGTATTTACCTTCCGGTTTTGTTGCATTATTCCAGAAAAAACAGGGGGACTGGAGCTGATTTGCCTATCCAGTCCAACGAAGCTATGGCATTTCGGTGGATGTGAGTGGTCTGATCAACCACTTGCACCTGCTATTTACTGCACTTGTCGCAATCTGGATTTCTCCGCTGTCAATAGAGGGAGAATGATTCGATTCAGATTGATATGTTACATTTCGATCCTTCTCGGATCTTGTCATCCACCCTTTCCTGTCAAGTTTAATTGGAGTGTTTTTGCATGTAAGATGCATTCCACATCAGAATTCGCAATGACTGTTTCTGAGCAAGTGTGTGATTCATGCTGGATTCATCAAGGTGGCATGAACCCTGCTGCACAACAAAGTCCCAATATAGCCTCCAAATGGCCCAGCATAAGCCCGAAACCGACCCAAAATTCAACCTCAACCGAACCATGCTTCGGTTGGGGTTGAAATTTTAGGCCTGAAAGCCGCCAGCAGAGCCCCAAACGACCCAACAAAAGCCCAACATAGCCTTAAAATGGCCCAACAGAGGCCCAACATAGCTTCCAAATGGCCCAGCATAAGCCCGAAACCGACCCAAAATTCAACCTCAACCGAACCATGCTTCGGTTGGGGTTGAAATTTTAGGCCCGAAAGCCGCCAGCAGAGCCCCAAATGACCCAACAAAGGCCCAACATAGCCTTAAAATGGCCCAACAGAGGCCCAACATAGTTGCCAAAGAATGCTTTTCTAAGCAAAGTGTGGATGCAACGACCCGATGTCTGAATTTATATACACTTATTTTATTTAGTAATTCGACTAAGTAAAGTGAAACAGCTGGCCTTTCATGGTTTCACCAGTCGATTGGTTAAACAGCTTGCCGCTGTGACTGGCCTCACCGTTTTTGAGACTACCCCTGTTTTGCATAGCTGGAAGCTGCGACAACAACTTTCCTTTTTCAATATTGCTCGAGCATTTACAGATGTCGACAATTGCAACATGAGGATTCCAGGCACAGGCCATGCTTGCAGGTATGGTGACTCTTCTTTTTATGGTCGTTGGTGAGATTCAATTGTGCACGTAATTCAGGGGTTGACGACGTAAGCCGTTTACAGTGTTGTGAAACGAAAGCAGAGGGCCTCTGAGCCTTATCATGCATCTTGCATGACATGTGGATGCATCTTTTCACTAACTAGTTCCCCACGGGTCCCCTATTTCATGTGTTCTCCCCTCTACAAGTAGGTTGGGTTCTTCGTGTGCCGAGGTAGGTGTAGGTTTTCGCCGTGTTAAGTTGGTTTAGGCGCTTCCGTCCTCCCCCCCTCCGCTGGTCTTGTTCCGTTTCCGTCGGCCTTCGCTTTTCTTTTCCCTTGCCTTTCCAGGGTTTGCCTGCTTTGGGCTAGGTTTCATGTGTTGGTGTTTTCTCCTTCCTTCTTCTTTTGAGTTCCCCTTTTCGCGCCCTGGTTAAGTAACTTTCATCTCATTTTCACCTTCTCCTCATTTTCATTTCCCTTCTTCTTCATCTTCATTTCATTGTCCGGACCTTCGTTTTTTTCCACCCTCCTGCGGGAGGGTGTGTGTGTGTGTGAACCATCTGAAAAGATGTAAAACTTCTACTTCCATGTATTTACCTTCCGGTTTTGTTGCATTATTCCAGAAAAAGCAGGGGGACTGGAGCTGATTTGCCTATCCAGTCCAACGAAGCTATGGCATTTCGGTGGATGTGAGTGGTCTGATCAACCACTTGCACCTGCTATTTACTGCACTTGTCGCAATCTGGATTTCTCCTCTGTCAATAGAGGGAGAATAATTCGGTTCAGATTGATATGTTACATTTCGATCCTTCTCGGATCTTGTCATCAACCCTTTCCTGTCAGGTTTGATTGAAGTGTTTTTGCATGTAAGATGCATTCCACATCAGAATTCGCAATGACTGTTCTGAGCAAGTGTGGGTGTGTGTGTGAGTGTCCTGCAATCCTTGGTGATTTTCAGTGATGCACACTGCTGTGAGTTGTCCTGACAACAATGCAGTGTCAGGCAAGTCATGTGTACAAAGTTCTCAGATAGCTTTGGCAAGATTGCTGTTTACTTATTTGTCCTTTTCCAGTGTTCATGCATCAGTGCTGACTGATGGTATGTTCATCAGTGTTTATCCACATAAATTGTATGGCAGGTTGGCAGGCTCATTGTGAACTTTCAGGAAGCATCATTGAAAACGAAGCACTAGCGCCGCCAAAACAGCTTCTTTTTCATCATCATCATCATCATCATCACCATCATCATCATCATCTTCCTCATCCTCATCCTCATCATCCCCCTCATCATCATCATCATCATCATCACTGAATCATGTCCATCATCCATCCTTCCATCATCATCATCATCATCATCAACAACAACAACGACAACAGAGACAGTGACAATGACTCAGACACTGACAACAGCGAAACAGCAATAATTCAGTGACAAGAGAATAAAGTCATCAACAACAGCAGCAATAACAAGAAGTTGGACAGAAAAATGGTGAAGCATTAGTGCAGCAAAGCAACACACCTGCCAACAAGGGTGCTGGTGACAGCAACAGAAGCAACACAGCTGAAAGCAGCATCAACATCACAAGCAGCAACAACAGCAACAACAGCACCAACACCAACACCAACAGCAGCAGCAGCAGCAACAACAACAAAAACAACAATGACGACGACGACGACGAAAACAACAACAGTAACAAGAACAACTTCACCACCAACACCAACACCAACTGCAACAGCAGCAACAATCACAAAAGAAAGAAAAAGAACAAGAGAAAGAGCAAATGCAAGAGCAAGAACAAACAGCAACAACAACAACAACGACAACGACAACGACAACAACCACAACAATCGCAACCACAACCACAACAACAACAACAACAACAACAACAACAACAACAACAACAACCACAACCACAACCACAACCACAACCACAACCACAACCACAACCACAACCACAGCAACCACAACAATCGCAACCACAACCACAACCACAACAACAATAACAACAACCACAATGATGACAACAACCACAACAACAACAAAATCAATCAACAAAAACAATCAACAACAACAATCAACAACAACAATCAACAACAACAATCAACAACAACAACAACAACAAAAACAACAAAAAACAATCAACAACAACAATCAACAACAACAACAACCACAACAACCACAACAACCACAACAACAACAACAACAACAACAATCAACAACAATCAACAACAACAACAACATCAACACCAACATCAGCATCAACATCAACAACAAACACAAACACAACCACAAACACAACCACAAACACAACCACAACCACAACCACAGCAGCAACAGCAACCAAAATTAGCTGCAGCAAAAGACAGCAAGAACACTTGCGACAGAAGCAGCAACGACAGAAAAGCAAGACAATGGACCAGACAAAGATGAATAAGAAAGAGAAATACCATAACAACAGCACCAACAAGAAGAAGAAACACGAACCGCAATAAAATAATTAAAAAAAAACGCCAGCCAAGAATTCCACTCGTGAGACATCAGCCACTTGCTCCGTTATTTCATATTTGATGGAAATATGTTGTCTTCGACACCGTGTATGGTACATATCCCAAAGCCACTCCAATACCGACCGATCTTAAAACTAACTAATTTAGAACTAATTTCAAATGTACCATCCAGTTTGGTACAACCAGAATCTGGCCCAGTATCACTGAATCAAGGAAGGTCATACCATCAAAGAGGAACCGTGCTTTGTTGATTGTCAGTGGGTTGTCTGTGAAACATATTGTGTGAAAGCATACACATACATACAAAATGATGGGGAATCTGTTTTGACCAGCCTCAGTACAAATCATAGACTCTATGCTGGGAGCTTGCAGCCGGGTGAGCACTGGTGTCCCTGAGCCCATGTCCCAGCCAGGGTTCCGAACCACTTTGTAGAAGCTTTGACCAATCACCAGTGTCCTAGAATGTGCACACTCTCAAATAGATATTTTTCCATTACCAATTTCGCAAGGAGAGGCAGCGGTGAGTTCATGAAGAAACGGTGTGAAGCTCAAGCCCATAGATGTTTGCTGTCACAGCCAGCTTTGTTCTTTAACCTTCTGTGGGGGGAACAATTTGATCTATGATGGCTTATAATATATGGTCTTCTTGATTGCTGGTCCTTCTCTTTCATACTAGATTGTTGGAGAAAAAACCAGGTGCTCTAAAACCTGCCAATGATAAGGTCAACTGATGTGATGAATGTTGGCACTGCAGAGCTGGCCCCTCAGTGAGCTGCGGAATTACACACCTTTGCTGGGATAAAGTTAAGCCCATGATCTTGCTGTCACTGGGCAGGTTGTCACATTGCTTGGTAGATGTTGGCAAGGCGAGATCATGATGATCTGACATGTCTCTCAGGAGGGCCTCCACCTCGGCTTTGTTTTGTGAAGGGCTGTTCTACATGTTTGCTATACTTGTGACTCAGCTGTGACATGTGATGTATTGCAAGTCGGTCAGCATGACCATGAACATATCGAGGTTTTACTATCGAAAGTGCAATGTGCCGAAAGCTCGAGATTCGGATCCAGAGGGATTCAAGAGCATCAGAAGTACCTACAAGTGGGCATCGGTTTTCATGGAAAGGATCGAACTCATTTTTGGACGAGATTGGGTGAAAAAACGATTGAACAAATGGAGGTGGACAATGTCCACAGCATTCACTGGAGTGGGGTGCGCTGAAATCGTCAGTGCCTGAATTTGGGACATGATCTATCAACAATGCTTCTCAGCTACTAACTCTGTATGCTCAGTTTAGGGGAGAAACTGCATTTCAAGCCATTCAAGCCCAAACACTTGATGCTTGAGGCTGCCCTGTCCTTGCAAGCAGCTGCACGAAGATTTGCTCCTGAGAGTGGTGCGTCTGTCCACATCACTTCAGCATGCGAGATTGACAAATCTTGCCAGAAGGTCTTGTTGGACACCTTTGATAGTGACCAGTGCATCTTCCCAGACATCACAAAGATTGACATGAACAAGGGCAAGTCCTACTGTGTGAGACATCAGTGCATGTGTGAGCTTCAGCCTGAACCACACGAAGACTGTACCTAGCCAATCATTAGATCACCACTGAAACATTCCAACAATTGGTCGAAGGAAACTGCAGTTCCAATCACACATTCCCCATCGCCAGCCATTGCTCCTTCAGGTATGCAGGTCAGTGTGGGTGGCCCAAGCCTTATCAGCATTCGAAATCAAAATATCAGCTTGCTGCTTGCACCCACATGATGCACTTGCAACTGCAGTAAGGGCCAGTGTGCGTCCACTACTCGCCTATGGGAAACCGCGAGAAGGAGGGGGGAGCTCAGCATGTCACCCACAAGAGCTATTACAGAGAAATCAAGAAGAGCAAGACAAAGATCTGTGTGGTTGAAAACGTTCCCGAATATACAGAAGAAGTGGTTCAGAAAGAATTAGGAGGTGAATGGATGATCGAGTCAGCACGGGTGGATCCACGGATCTTCGGACTACCTTGTTGCCGAACCCGTGTTTTTATGATTTGCTACAAGTGGCGGGAAGTTCGCTGGGTGGCCCCATTCACTTTGAGCAGCTTTTTGGGTTGTCTCCGTCAACGCGTTGTCATGACTGCAGCGAACTACTTCTACAAGAGTTTGC
The DNA here is from genome assembly GCA_947184155.2 of Cladocopium goreaui. NCBI lineage: Eukaryota > Dinophyceae > Suessiales > Symbiodiniaceae > Cladocopium > Cladocopium goreaui. The sequence continues at coordinate 24,076 of CAMXCT020004586.1, read as the reverse complement.
CCAAGTCCATCTTGTCAGCAAGTGCTGTAACATAGCAGTGGCATAATGTTGTGTGCTGTTTAGGTTGTGGCCAGGTTTGTGTTGAAATATCTTGGGCATATTATCATGTGTACAACTTGTTAGAAGTCTTTATTTTGCTTGTTCCGACATGTACCTGTCTAGCCAAGGCAGCGAACCTGAAGTGCTACAACGAGGAAAAGAGCTTTGGCTTCCCTGATCTCAACCAGCTTTGCAAAAATGGGCGGGCTAGAGGGGAGACTAAAGACAAATGTCTGCAAACGCTTACAACCAACAGCGGCCGTATTTACAGCCAGGCCTTTTCAGTGGGCCAAGTTTTATTGGTTTTGGTGTCACTGTCATAAAGCTGTTCATTGGTTTGAGCATATTTGAGTCTGAACTGATAGTTTGAGAAGATTCCACCAAATGCATCCAAAAGCCCATGACAACTTAGATTCTGATATCAATCACAGAACTTTGGAAAAATAAGTAAGTTGTGCACAAGTGAATTCCTGCCCTGTAGGGACATGGCCGCTACATCGAGCCAGAAGAGGCGCTTTCCAGCCATGTCCTGCCGATGACGGACAAGCACGCCAAGATTTGCAAGGCACCGAAGGTGCAAATGGGTGAAGTCAGTAGAACAGCCAAAACAAGGATGGCAGGTAATGCCATGAACGTACCATGCATCGGTGCAGTTTTATTAGCTGCAGTTCTGGGGCTTGATGATATCGCTCCCTGACTCTCAATGTTTGGCCTTTGATATAATTCATTTTGCTGACTGATGTTGTCAATGCAACTGACTTTAAAAATCAGAATCTTGAATCGCTTAATGCTAGCTTGTCAAGCAGCAAAAATTCGGACATGCAATTGATGTGGACGCCAAACATTCCATGCCAAAAAAGGGGTGAAGACCATGAGAAGAGGATAGTCCTTTCATGCAGTCGCACACCCAACGAAACACAATCATCAGTGTGTGTGTGTGTATTGAATATCATTGAACACAACCATGAACCATGCAAGAATGCAGAAGCATTTGCATCCACTGCTTCCTTAAGGTTTGAAGATCAAACCCTGTATAGCCCTGTGTGTGACAGTACGAGGCATGTCCAGTGATGCCCACATTGCATGAAACATGTTTTGACTTCGAGACCCTCCTATAAAGTCATAAAGTGGTTTGTAGCTACAAGTTACTATGTCAAATAGTTTTCTCCTGCGTCTGGCGTCCCCTCTCAGCTGTACTACGGTCCTGAGATTTGTCAGCCCCATGGCGAAGCGAAGTGGACCTGGACCCGGTGGTGTTGCCAAGGTGGCAAAACCATCAAAGCCGTGGTGCGATGATTTCATGATGTCAGCTTTGGCGAACTTTGGGTGCAAATAGGTTGCCAACATGTGGAGGTTACACTGATTCTGTTGCCATGATTCAACAATGTTGAAACCAATTCTGGCCAACTTTTTCTTCACAGGAAATGCCCTCATCGAACCAGTGATAGAATGTACAAGCATACAGCTATTCAACTATTCCATTGGGGTTCCACTGACACATGCATGTGCCAAACCACAGGATCCTAGTTTATTTTAAAGTCTTTGTTAGCCACTGGCGTTCCTTCTCCAAAAGAGGAATGAAGTATCATGATGTGAACATACTTTTGCGTTAGGACCTTCGATGTCAGTGCTGGAAAACATCCTGTGCAGGTGCTCCTGGACACCTTGTCTATGGGGGAAGGCATTCTTGATGCCCTGTGGATTTGGCTGGATGAGCTGGTCCCGGGAGTGGTGGGAAGCCCAATCACCTTCAAACCAGAAGAATCTGGGCTATCGGACGATATTAGAAAGAATTCTGGATCTTCCTGAATCAGTTGGATTTCGGTGGGCAATGTGGGGCACAACAACTTTGTGTTAGATGGGTTCATGTTCATGCTTTGGGCATTTAGACACCCAAGCAACCATCATCATCACCACCATCACCATCACCATCACCATCATCACCATCATCATCATCATCATCCTTGTCCTTGTTGCTGTCCAAGTCCTTGTCAGTGTCATCACCATCTAATCTCAAAAGTTTTCTGCAGATCATCATGTTCATGATAAAACACCCAGGATTGCAACGAACAGAAGCTTGTGGATGTGCCGCTCACTTCGATTTGGTACCACATGCCTGCGGATGGTGTGCCACTGTTCCCTGCCTGGCGCAACGTGGCCACTGGCATCTTCTGGGCAGGCTTTGATCCTTTGCGGGAGCCAATGGAATGCAAAATCCGGGCCACAACTTCCGACCATGGTGGGCTTCAATGCACCAAGGGGCTGGGTCGCCTATCAATGATTTACTTTGGTGCTTTGTATACATTCCTGAACAAGGACGATGATTCCATGACTGATGCTGTCAAAGAGGACTTTGTCAGGTGCATGTGCTGCTTGAAGTGACTAAATGATTGGCGGTTGATTCCACTCAGCGTAAAGATGTGCAAAAAAACGACTTGTCAAATCACACTTGATTTGATTATATCCCATGCTACATACTGTACATACTGCAAATTAGGTAAGAATTTTCCTTCCGAACCCTTCCTGATATTGCAGGTCAATCTAGGCCTGGCGCAGTCAATATACCGGTGGTATTTGGTTGTCAAACTTGAGTACAGGTTGTTTTGCTGTGACACTTTGCAAGTTTTAACACATTATGCACTAGGTATTTTGCAAACCCAGTATTCAAAGCTATTGTGCAAACATATTATGTGAACATATTTTGCGAAGTTGATTTGCAAGCAAACCTATCCAGCAGATTGTCTCAGAGACAATCTGGATCGTGGATTTTTAACAAAAACTGCCTCTTCCTGAAGGGTGATCTGTAGGGTCTAGAGGTCGTCCTTGAAGATATTCTGCAGATCTACTGGCAGCTACTGAGCATTGAAAACATCCCGCAGAATACTTGCGTTAGATGAAAAACATCATTGCAACCATATAACTCATGACTTACAGGTATTCTGCACATATCTGCAGAATAGAAATTGAGTGATGTTGAGTCCGCAGAATATCTCCAAGGGTGACCTCTAGGGTCTAGAGGTCGTCCCTTGAACAATCCCAACTTCCAATCAAAATCCGTGACGCAGAATGTCTCTAAGGGTGACTTCTAGGGTCTACAGGTCGTCCCCGCAAAATACCTGTGGGTCTACAGGTCGTCCCCGCAAAATACCTGTGGGTCTACAGGTCGTCCCCGCAAAGTACCTGGGTCTACAGGTCGTCCCCGCAAAATATCTGAGTCTGACGAAAGAACTCCAACATTTCATTCAATGCAGATTGTTTTTTGGTAGATTCAGTGCTACACAATCTGATGTTCAAAATTAAGCATTCCACCCCACTCCCTGTCTGCACCTTCAGATGCCAGGTGGATTCGCACAGTGGCGACCCTGCAATGCAGAGTCATTCAGGAAGCTCATGAGTCCCACTATGAATGGAAGCGCATCCAAGCGTCAGAGCAGCAGGCACAGCGTGAGCGCAAGAACATCATTCAGAAAGCACTGGTGTTCACCCGACGGGCTAAGCAAAGCATGCTACAGGAGATCAACAGTTAGTGGGGGGTTGTCCTGAGTTCTCTTGTGCGGACTTTTGCCAAATCTCAAGTTTTTTGCCACATAAAACTTAAAGCGCGATCCGTGGTTTTGACATTAAATAGCTGATCTTTTTGGGATAGGAAAGGTATTGACATTAGTTTTCAGCCTTCACTCAGGAGCCTGCAGCTTATGGTGATGCACGCGGATTCCGCAATGCGTTTTTACGAAGTGTGGAGGAGTTCAACCATTATGGTCTTGCAGTGAGCAATCCCAAGTACCAGGTTCCTGATGAGTTGGCAGTTCAGCTGTTTGGATTCAAAGTGGCTTGGCCTGTTTCGGCAACTTGTGATTGATACTCAGCCCTACGGTGTTGGGATGATTTTCTTCCAATGCTCACTTTAGAAATGTCCAAACTTCTGGAATAAATAAAAAGTGTCCAGGAATAAATAAGGTCAAAAAGAGCATTTCCAGACACTTACTTGTTGAAAAGAGCTTATTTCATGTAAATTCAAGTGTGCACTTTTACCAATCATACTGTGATGATATAAGGCAGGTGTCTCCGACAAAGCATGGCAGCTCATGGAACGTCATTTGCACCAGTACCGCTGGGAACAGTCAGGCACAGGAGTCAAAAAGAAAGATATCAAATCCGTACATCAGGAGAATCTTACCACTCACTTATGGTTCGGTTTTTCCATTGGTCATGTTGTTTCAATTCCACCACAAACACACATCTTCTGCTTGGGAAACCCTGTCAGCCTTCTCGAAAGAGCAGTTGCTGGATCCACGGTGGTTGCTGGAGGCCTGTGCAAAGGCGCCATGTGCCATGTGGAACTCTGTCCTCACAGTGGATCCGGACAAGCAATTGCTCTTTCTGGAACGCTCTTTGGCATGATAGCCACATTTCGAACTTTGTTTCGTAAGTATAATATGTTTTATAAGTCAATGTGTTTGTTTGTTGGCTTGAAGCCCATCTTCCATGCAGGTATATTGAAGCTTCATTCCGTCACGTTTCGACGTGCTGGGGCCAGGACCATGGTACGAGTCTCCTTGCAAGAATGGTGCAATGAAGTTGATGTGTGCTGTACTTTGGGATGGGTGAACCTAGCCAATTGGTATTCAAAAGTTTTTGTATTTGCCATTTGTCTTGCAGTTATATGTTCTAGGTCTTTTGTAAATTCATACGGAGGTAAAAGGCAACCAACGATTCCTTTTGAAACATCGTATGTTTTAGAAATGCCGAGCACCCTTGCGGCGTTCTCTGAACATAGTATTCGTTTTTTTTGGTGCTGGTATCCTTTTCTGTTTCGATATGGCAGTACCAAGGCAGCTTCATAGTCCATTAAAAATCAATTAAATATGATTGGCACGCTGACTAATCAAAAGCCACTAAGGATCAGTGAAATGCGCAAAGCCACGTTCGATGATGGCACAACCATGTTTGCACCGTCTGTGCTGGATGCTGTGCAGACTCGGTGTATTGAGGGGCCCCCTAGCTTGAACAAAATTTAGTGTTTCTTTTCGCCATATGTTTGAGCCCCCCAGAAGTGTGTAAAACAGTGATTTCATTTCATGGCTTCCCAGCAGCCCAACCAACTCAGGGATTTCCATGCCGAGATCAGAGAGGTTCTTTCCCAGAAGGATCCCACCTTCAAGCCTTCCTTTGCAGCAATGTGGGTGGACAACCTGCCGGAGGAGTCGGCCATGGTACAGCAGGACCCTTGCATGCAGTTCACATGTCCAAGAACCATCTGCCAAAGTATGTGTCCAAATCTTTCTGGAAGTTTTACTTGGGATTGCCCTGATAGTTGCACTTACTCAGCAAGTACGTAAGCTATCTTAAAACTTGTTTTTGGGTTATCTTCATGCATGCAGGTCCCCCCATTTTTGGTGTGGAAACCCATTGAGTAAGAACACACATGTTTCAATCTGATTTGGTTCGCTTAGTGTGCCTTTGATCCAAGGAAGATCCCTTTTCAAAGGCGGACGAGAATTTGGAAAATCTTTCCAAGGATGCCCGACACTGGGTGGATCACCGATCAACCTTTATATTTGATTTATTCCCTCAATCCCCATTACTGTGAAGGACATATTGGAAAACTAAACAGGTTCTTCTTAGCCAAGCCGCTTTCCCCCAGGTAAAGCTGCATTCGAGCGAGACTGCCTCCAGTTTGCAAGGGACGTTGCGACTGTCGGGCAGTTGTATGAAGCCGACATGCGTTCAGAGATCTTTGCTTCAATTTCAAAAGTTTAACTTGTTTGAATCGAAACTGTAATATCACTGTATGGTCGCATATACCCCCTGCTTATACCCAGAACATCCCAGAAACTCATTTGAACAATCTTGGAATCCAATGAATTTGACATTGATGAGGAAGAGCCGTCGTACGGCCAAAGTTCTTCACTTGAAGAATCAAAACCTCATCGGAGCTAGCGTTGTCAAGAGCTACATGGAGAGCAATGCATGCTTCAAGGCAGGGGTCCCATGGGAGGATCCGGAGGCCACAATTGCTGCAGAGAAGGACTGGTGTCCAAAGATTCAAACCTTACATTTTGAAAAAAAGGGACATGTTTGCCATGGTTTAGTAACCTAAACATTGAATGCCCATGTACCCAACCCTAAGTACCTCCAAGATGTTCTTGCGAAGTCTGGCGCTGTGCTTCTTTGGGGTGACCTGACAAAGCTCGGAAAGATCACAGGGAAGGAGCTTGACTCAATGGCGCACGTGGTGTCCAGTGTCATACGGCAAAAGCCAACCATGAGTGCTGCCTTCCTAGTTGCCCCAGTCATGGCCAAGACCAACATACGCACAGAGATGAGGAGAGTGGAAGACAAAATGGATATGAAAAACATGACAAGCATACTTTGCACTGTGAGAATGGAGGTGCCACCAACATCAAAGCGTGTGCCACTGGTGTTTCATTCGTGGCTCATCATCGATGAAGCGACGCAAGCTGAGAACATTTTTGCATCATCGCAATTGGTGATGGACAGGTTCAACATTGAACAGAACTTGTTGCCATTTGTGTGGAACTGTAGTTTGTAAATTTTAACCTTATCATGTTGTAAATGGCTACTTTAAAATGATGGTAAATTTCCACTTAGGTTGGTTCACCAAAAAGGCCCCGACAAGTCCCCAAAAAACAGTGTTTTCCTTACATTTTATGGGGACTTGTGGGGGGCTTTTTTGGGTGACCAACCCAAGTGGAAAATTAGCACGTGATGTCAAACATTTGAATTCCTCTGATTTACGCTGACTCCCTGGCACAGGTCAACACGGCGACTGATCCCGTTTGCAGCTGAGACGTCGTACATCGTCCCCTCGGCTGAGCGCGACTCGCTACCTCATGCATCAGAGGGCATGAGGCCAAACTTTGTCCAATAAACAAACAGTTCAGTTCAACAATTCAAGGTCCCTGGGTCAGTGTAGCAAATTCGCATAGTGGTTGCATGTTGGTTTTGAAAAAAACCTGATGAGTGTCACATGAAACCATTGTTCAATTTCTAATGTGCACATTCATTTTCATTTCAGTGTCCACTCACCTTGCATTTTCTGTGTGGACTGAGCACTGTTCCCTTGAGGAGCCTTTCAGACACGCAGGAAAGCGCACAATTCCTGTCCGGAAAGGCTTTCCCAGAGGCAATTCTCACAGCCTTGCTTACAAAAACTGCATTGCCCTCGAAGCTTCTTGGAATCGTAAACTGCACTCCATACGATTGCTGGTTGGAACGTGTCTGCGTGGAGCATCTTTGCAGCCCAGCAGTAATATTTTTATCATTTGGCTTCGGACTTTAAGTGGGCCATTACCAACCATTTGATTGGACCAGTGGAAAAAGGAAGTCATGACAAACGGACATTGATCACCTCTTTTTACCCAGTCATTTCCCTTTTCATGAGACCTGGGGTGTTGAGAGAACCTTGAGAACCTTGTTTAGAGCATTATTCCAAACTAAGGTCAAACAACTTCTTGCCTGGCTACAACATCAAGACTCTCAGTGTGGGGAAAAGCGCTACGATTGTGGATTTCTGTGAGAAGACTTTGGCGCTGGAGCTGGTTCAGGACTGTGTGATACAGCATATCTTGACAGGGCCATTGGATTTGATTGAAAAATAGATTGATCCATATTATCATATGATGATGTAGTAACATGTAATTATTAACATTATGCTCAAAGGACTCATAAGTAAAATAGTAGAAGCTCCATTGAGTAATGAGTAAACTACTTACTTGCATCGAGTCTCTCATGCAGGGGTGGAAGAAAGGCAAGCACCCAATGGGGAACGTTCGTGCCTATGACCCTGACCCTGTCATCCCGCCGGATGATGTGAAGTTGCAAGATTTCTCCTTCAAGCTTATCCAAGTGGAGGCTGTGGCTGGCCAGACTGATGGCAGAAAATTCAGTGACAAGTACAAGGTGAAGGTCCCTGCAAACATCCGGGGCCGCTATGCTGATGATGTCGTGTTTGGTGGTGACTGGAAGGAGTTGCTGACCGATTTTGACAAGAAGTTTCCAAGCTGTGATTGATATATCCGGCAGCCACTTGCCACCCCCTAAAGACTTCCCCTAAGAATTAAAGAAAAAACACTCATTTACAGACTTTCTTGGCAATGGAAAGCCATGAGGAAAATTACACATGTCTGCATAAATCAAATGCTGCCAAATGCAAAACATCTATCAGCCATTTTGTTTAAATGTTTCTTTTACGCTTCCTGTAAGGAGCTTACCCGATATCCATCTTGAAGCAACCAATCGTCACCAATCTTGAAGTCCCTGGCCTCAGGTTCAACATCAAGTACTCTGCGCCAGCATCACCTGCACCAGCAAAGCCGGACACTCCAGAGAAACCACCTTGGGTTGGGGAACCCTCCACAATGCAGGCTTTGTTGGACCGCTACAATGTTGAAGCGAAGATCACCGGGAGACTGCCTGGAACAACATTGTTTGTTGTTTCTGCTCGTGATCGGGCAGGCAAATCAGAAACTCATCAAACATAACAACCTTTCCACCCCTGACAATGCTGGGTGAAAAACTATTGTGCTGGGATATACATGATCAGACTGAATCAGATCAGATCATGTCACCATTGGAAAGCATCATTAACCCCGATAAGGTTTTGTTGAGTGAAAGTATAATATCAGCTGTTAGGGTGTGATTCATGTTCCGATATGTTACGAAATAGAACATTACAGGACCCATTTCTACCCAACAATGTTCATACAGGTTTGCATTGTCTAACCCAGCAGTGAACAACACAGGAAAACATTGAAGAGCACCAAGAATTCAAACTGTTCCTCGCTCCTTGGCCAATGGGTAGTATCAGTTGGTGTTCTAGTCAAAACCAAAACTGAACAGAACGATGTGATTTGGATTTCCCAGATCCAACTCACACCACTCTAATATGTTTGGTGCTGAAGTCACTTCCTGACCCTGGCAAGCACCTTGATGTGAGGCAGCTCACATCCCAGTCGAGATCGATCCCGAAGAGTTCATCCTGGCACATGGAACATCACGCTTTCTCCGGCCAGAGAAAGTCCAGGACTTGAAGAGGAAAGGAAAGACAGGACTGCCATGTTCACACTGATTCATACTGAAGTATTGAACATTCAAGGTATGTCCTCAGTTTTGTTTCGTGATTACCTTTTTATCTGTTTACCATGCGTGCAGGTATTTTGAGATCTTTGAGCCTCAGCCATTTCGACTTGCTCAAGCATCAGGTTTCCCATTGGTTGGAGTGTGGAAGGTCCTAGTTCCCAACTGTTTGGGTTCAGCTTTTCCTCGGAGTGGGTTGCCTTTTAGCACCATGGTCAACTTGGAATCCCTACTTGCTCAACATGGTTTTGATCAGGACTGTTCGCGTACCGAATTGCAGAACAGCATGTGCTACAAAGATGTGGGACTGACACTGTATGTTTGTGCAAGATTGTTGCCACTAGGACTTTGATTCTTTGGCCAGCCAAGACCCATCTCCGAAACAAACTCCACCATGCAAAGGTGCCCCATCCCAAGAATCCAGCTGGTTTCAAAACTCTTACACCTGTGTTTGATCCAAATCAATTTTTGAAATTTGATTCGAGACTCTTCCTTAGGCCCGTTCGCCAACTGCATCAACAAGCCCAGGGATTGGACGCCAGGACTTGTTTTGATGATATCTTGATGTCAGAACTCACTGACTCCCAGAACCGTTTCCAAACTATTGGTTTGACAGTGACATGCCCTGTCCTCCCAGCTGCAAGGACTCTACGACGTCGCTTGAAGACAGCTCGCCCCGGCCTGCAGTCCCACTGCAGACTGAACAGTCCAATGACCAAAACAATCCCCGACTTTCAGCCCAAAGGATCAAGGAGTTGCAGAAAACAGTTGACGATGCAAAGAAGAAGAAAGCCAAGGCAAAGGAAGAGAAAGAGGAGGCAAAGAATGCAACACCTACCCCAGGCCTGGCACCTGCAGGCAAGACTCCAAAAGATCCGGAGGACAACTGTGATGCTGAAGAACCGAAGGAGAGCCAACAACACACAGGAGATGATGAAGCACCAGCAGCAGCCGCAACAATAGATGAGGAGACCTGCAACGAAGACACCAACAACAAGAAGGACGGAAAGACAGCCAAGGCACCCAAAGAATCCAAGAAGAAGGATGGCACAGACAGCAAGGACAGCAAGGAGGTTGAGGAGAAGGATGGCAGCAAGAAAGCATGCAAAACAAAGGAAGAGGACATGGATGGAGAAGACGAAGAAGCCAGTGAAGAGCCTCAGCCAAAGAAGACAGCAGAGGAACCGAAGAAGTCAAGGGCATCACAAGCCATGGCTCAGCCAGCCAAGGCACCCAAAGAATCCAAGAAGAAGGATGGCACAGACAGCAAGGACAGCAAGAAGGTTGAGGAGAAGGATGGCAACAAGAAAGCATGCAAAACAATGGATGAAGACATGGACGGAGAAGACGAAGAAGCCAGTGAAGAGCCTCAGCCAAAGAAGACAGCAGAGGAACCGAAGAAGTCAAGGGCATCACAAGCCATGGCTCAGCCAGCCAAGGCACCCAAAGAATCCAAGAAGAAGGATGGCACAGACAGCAAGGACAGCAAGGAGGTTGAGGAGAAGGATGGCAGCAAGAAAGCATGCAAAACAACGGATGAAGACAAGGAGGAAGAAGACGAAGAAGCCAGTGAAGAGCCTCAGCCAAAGAAGACAACAGAGGAGCCAAAGAAGTCAAGGGCATCACAAGCCATGGCTCAGCCAGCCAAGGCACCCAAAGAATCCAAGAAGAAGGATGGCACAGACAGCAAGGACAGCAAGAAGGTTGAGGAGAAGGATGGCAACAAGAAAGCATGCAAAACAATGGATGAAGACATGGACGGAGAAGACGAAGAAGCCAGTGAAGAGCCTCAGCCAAAGAAGACAGCAGAGGAACCGAAGAAGTCAAGGGCATCACAAGCCATGGCTCAGCCAGCCAAGGCACCCAAAGAATCCAAGAAGAAGGATGGCACAGACAGCAAGGACAGCAAGGAGGTTGAGGAGAAGGATGGCAGCAAGAAAGCATGCAAAACAAAGGAAGAGGACATGGATGGAGAAGACGAAGAAGCCAGTGAAGAGCCTCAGCCAAAGAAGACAGAACAGGAACCGAAGAAGTCAAGGGCATCACAAGCCATGGCTCAGCCAGCCAAGGCAACCAAAGAATCCAAGAAGAAGGGTGGAGCAGACAGCAAGGACAGCAAGAAGGTTGAGGAGAAGGATGGCAGCAAGAAAGCACGCAAAACACAGGAAGACGAGGAGGAAGAAGACGAAGAAGCCAGTGAAGAGCCTCAGCCAAAGAAGACAACAGAGGAGCCAAAGAAGTCAAGGGCATCACAAGCCATGGCTCAGCCAGCCAAGGCACCCAAAGAATCCAAGAAGCCATGCAGCTCCAAGACCAACAAAGGGAAGAAAAGCCAGAAGTTTTCAGAAGATGGGTCAAATACTTTGGACAGTGAGGAGTCAGACACTTCAGAGCAAGAGGAAAGCAGTTCCGAAGCACCACCCCCCCGGAAGACAGCCAAAGCACCCACGACCAAGAAGCTGGAAGAGAAGAAAGAAAGCAAGAAAGGCAAGAAGGATGAGAAGGAAGAAGATGCAGAGGACGATGACATGAAGCCAGAAGCAAAGAGCAAGAAGGAAGAGCCAGCCCCCCCTGCAAAACCATCCCGAGCAGCCAAAGCAAACAAACTCAGCAAGGTAGCCAACAAAGAGGATGACAGCAAAGCAGAGAAGAAACGCAAGAAGCTTCAAAAGGAGGTCCAAGATGAAGAGATCAAGGAAGAGGAAAGCAACAAGCCCAAGGGTGGCAAGGATAGTGGGGTCAAGTGTGGGGCTGAAGAGATCCACATCGATGAAGATCTGGACGAGGAAGAGTTGAGCTCAGAGGAGATGAGTGCAGCCTTGGAATCCCACGGCCGCCCCAGCAAGAAGATGCAGGAGGAAGACGCAGAGCCGAAGCCTACTACAAAAGCACCGCAAGCAGCCAAAGCAGTGCAAGGCAAAGCAGCCAAGGTCCCCAAGGCAGAGAAAGGTAAGGGCAAGAAGGCAGGCAGCAACACAAGCAGCATGAACAAGCACAAAGGGAAGAAAAGCCAGAAGTTTTCAGAAGATGGGTCAAATACTTTGGACAGTGAGGAGTCAGACACTTCAGAGCAAGAGGAAAGCAGTTCCGAAGCACCACCCCCCCGGAAGACAGCCAAAGCACCCACGACCAAGAAGCTGGAAGAGAAGAAAAAAAGCAAGAAAGGCAAGAAGGATGAGAAGGAAGAAGATGCAGAGGGCGATGACATGAAGCCAGAAGCAAAGAGCAAGAAGGAAGAGCCAGCCCCCCTGCAAAACCATCCCGAGTAGCCAAAGCAAACAAACTCAGCAAGGTAGCCAACAAAGAGGATGACAGCAAAGCAGAGAAGAAACGCAAGCAGCTTGAAGAGGAGGTCCAAGATGAAGAGATCAAGGAAGACCCCAAGCCGAAGAGACGCAATAAGCCAAAGGGTGGCCAGAAGAAGGAAGAGACAGGAACTGACAAGACCCGCAAAGAAGCGAAGAAGAAGTCGAACAGCAACAAGCATGCAAAGAAAGCAAAGATGTCTGACAGTCAGAGTGATGATGCACTGGACTGTGAGGAGAAGTGCAATGATGATGGCGATGACATGTCTGAGGCAGAAAGCATGTCAAAACCCAGCAGCAGCAAGAAGCACAGCATTGAGCCCAGTGCAGGATCAAAGCAGGCAAAGAAAAAGAAGATCAGCAAGAAGCAGAGCGATGAGGGCAGTGAGGAAGAGGAAGAGGTGAAGAAGCATTCCCTTGCTGCAAGGGCTCTGGGACTCCATGAGGATTTCAACAGCACACGCAAGCCTTCGAGAAAGATGAAAACTGTGAAGAAAGAGGGCAAGAACAAAGTGAAGAGCAAGGATGGCGACAAAGAGGCCAGTGCAGAGGCAGGGGAGCCAGCAGCATCAACACAATGTGAAGTTTCAGTTTCAAAGTCAAATTTAAAGATCAAATCAGTCATGAGATGAAGCACTGATGTTGGTCAAACTTCCAAAGATGTTCAAAGGTATGTTTATCCTTTTAACCAAAAAATGCAGTATATCTTACAGTCGAATGAACCGACCACTGAATATTTCCTGTGCTGTGGTATATATAAGGTATGTTTATTGGTTTAACCCAAAATTGCAGTATATCTTACTGCCGAATGAACCGACCACTGAATATTTCTTGTGCTGTGGTATATAAGGTGTGTTTATCGTTTAAAGAAAAAATGCAGTATATCTTACTGCCAAATAAATCGACCACTGAATATTTCAGGTGTGTTTATCGTTTTAACCCAAAAAATTGACCACTGAATATTTCTTGTGCTCTGGTATATAAGGTATGTTTATCGTTTTAACCCAAAATTGCAGTATCTGTTTATCTCTGTTTTATCGCTCGTGTGCTTGAATGATTTCCACTCGAGATATCTTACCACGGATTCCTGGCCTCCTTTCAGAAGAAGCCATCTGACAAGCCTAAGGATCCCAAGGCAGGGACAAAAAACACCCTGGAATTGGCTTTGCTCCAGCCTGTCAATCCATGTTGTCTGCACTGTACACATGACTGTGTATGTCTTTGTGGACTCATATCATTGGACACCGTGATTCATGCAGAAAAGCCATGTACTACCCCGTGAGGCACTGATGTCCCTGTATCAGAGCTTCCTGAAGGCTGAGCGTGAGGCATTGGCAACGAGCCGTCCAGATCTCACAGCCGCTAACCGCTTGCAGATGGCTCGCAAGAAGCCCGTAGCTCAGAATCTTTTTACTTCCCAACCAGCACCAAGAATTCAATTCGTTGTTGAGTTACTGATTTGATATCCAGGTTTTTAATGCAGTTATGTCTCAAAGTGGAGTACCCCAATTGGATGGTGGTGATGAGGATCGGTTATGATTTCATTCGTGGATCACTTGGACCCCCAAATCATCCATGACCATTTCAATTGATTTCATCCCATTTCTCAAGCTTCAAGTGATTCTGAATTCTGAGCCCTTGGTTCGACCTACTGCAGGTGGAGGACTCATCCGGACCGCTTGCAGGCCATTGGCTCTATGTCTGCCAGCCAATTGTCCCGTCGACGACTGAAGGTCAAAAAGTCTGAGCCCATGGACTTTGAAATCGAGAATGCAGAGACTGAAGCCGGTCATGCCACCAGTGCTTCTGATGGATCTGATAGTGATGACGGTAGTGAGTAGATCTTAAGTGATCGGAAACCAATGCTTGCAGCTTTGGTGGGCGCATGAGTTGAACCTGCAGCTACTTAGAAGCAGCTTGGGCGCACAGAAGTGCATGAAAAATTACATCATTCCATCATAAATTCCATCATTAAACCCCAATGAGAATCATTGATTGGACTATTCAAACTGCATGTCAGCATGCTGCTGCAGCTCAAGCTGTGCTTTTGAAATGATCACTGTGTGTGAAATATGGCCAGTGCTTTGGGCCACTGCTAAATCATTCGCAGTGCTGTCGTTGCATCCCTAGACCTGGGTTCGCCTCAGCCTGGATGCTAGCTGGGAAAACATGTTAAAACCGAGTTTTTGAGGTTCTTCAGCCAGTAGTGATCGATAGAACTTCCACTGCTTAAATGAGTTTTGTTCGAACATGCTCCAACATGCTTTGGATGAGTCCTCTTGCTTGCAAGGAGAGCTCCAACGCTTGATGGTCTGCGCATGGGCCAATGATGAAGAACAAGTCATTATGGAAGTTCAGGCATCCTGGAAGCTAGTGATTTCTGTTTTCAATCAACCACTGATTGATGAGTTTTTTTGGGTGTCTCTACACTGTCATTCTGGATGTTTGCTTCCAGCATGTACGCCCCCTGCAAGGAAGGAAAAAGCACTGTCGACACGGAGAAATCCACTTGGAGACGCCTCTTGATGGAATTCGAGGAGGAAGGACACACGGATCTGAACATCAACGGGCACTCCCATGACAAGAAGGGTGGTGTTGATGAGGGTCTGGCTCCCAGTTTCAGATTCAATATTGATACTGCGCTTTGTTGCAACATTCCGTTATTGTAGATCACTTGTGAGGCATCATAACAAACAGGTATTGTGCTACTGGTAAATTTACAGCCCCTTGTATGGTGAATGTGGGTTGGGATGGTATTTAGGTAGTGTATTATGATATATTTCTCCATAGTTCTCCCAAACAGGTCCCCAAGCAGCTACACACTATATGGATGAGGTGAAGAAGGGTGGCACATCACCCCAAAGGTTGCGCAGGCCAATTTGGCACACACTTGCATTGGTGCAAGCTCATCAGCTGAATTCACTGATTTTACAGCTTCGTCTCCGCCAAACTTCGGCAGGTCTTGTACACATGGCCAGCTCCTGCATCTATCAATGGTGTCAAGTACAGTTCAGTGGCTTCAGTGTTCAATGCTGCTGACCCTTCCTTGCATTATGATTAAGTGAGACGTTCCATACCCTTCCTTGGCTGACTCTCACATGAATCAGTTCGTCAGTTTACCCATTACTCCCCATATCTTGTCATGCTTGCAGCCGCAAAGTGTTGCAAGTTGCAAGGAACTGCAGAGTTCACGCATGTTGGACATAGCATGGAGAGTGGCTTTCGTCAAAGAGTCCAAGGATACTTGGTCAACATTGAATAAGCAATTTAGGGGTGTTCAGTTTGTGATCACAAAATCAATCAAATTTAGTTTGGAATATGCAATGCACATTCCAAAATGCCCATTGTTTGGTGGAGCCCCTGCATTGAAGTTTGGAAACTAAGGAGTTCACGCCGCGCAACATGGACCAATTAAGTCCACAAAGCATATAGACTGCCAAAATGTGTCAGTTATGTAAATGCAACACCTTTGCCTCTAGAGTTGAGCAAGTACTTATTTTGGCAAATTCTGGCAGGAAACTTTGTTTGTTTTGAGGTAAGCCCTTGTACTTTTTGAAGAACAAGACGGTGCTCTGCGAGAACCAGATTGTACGGCTGATCTGAGAGTCACACATGATGCAAAGCTCTGACTCCTTGGGGATTCGACATGTCCATTCAAGTACTTCCAGTCTTAAATCTATCTTGTGACAACCCGTCGTGACCTATCAATGCTGATGATTCGGACCTTGGAGTGGGGCATGGGCTTGATGTCTTTTGATTTGGCAAGACCCCTTGACAATGAAATGGGGTTCAGTAGGTGCCAAGTTTTGGTTCAAATCTCTGACTTCGGGGTTCAAGAGCCAGCTGTTGTAGAACCCTCATGGCTGTGGAACCAGCTAGGTACGAAATGTTCACCCTTAAGGTATACAACTTTGGAAGTATGTTTTGCCATTTGCTGCATCAGTCAAACTGGTACTGACCACACATTGAGGGCAAACATGCCAGCTCTGGTTGCTCCTTCGACGCAGCAAAGCAAACACTTCTCTTCGCAGTGAAAAGGTTGAAGCTTCTGAGAATGGTATCATGAGGTCATATAGGACCAGTTTTTTGTATTACTGAATGATGTATTCGGGTTCATTTGAGAATCCTGGCATTTGACTCTCATAGCAGTCTCTTCTTGCCATGCAACTAAAGCAGTGCAGTGTATCAGCAATCCTGTGAAGCATGTCCACATGCTTGACATCCTATTGCGATCTCTTTGCTTGCTGACGCCGCAGGGGTGCTCAATGATTCCAACCACATTGCTTGGCAGTCATCTGATTGTCTCACTATCAGTTTATTTCATCATTCTTCAAAAAACAGGTTGATGTAATTGTTGTTCAATGCAGTGTGCACTGGAGAAGATAACTTGTCATACTTGGGGAACATCACCAAAGAATCATCACTTGTTTGTTATTACGTGATCTTACGGCAATGGAGCCGTTGGAAAAGGCGGATGGGAAAGATGGCTTGCGATGGAAATACTTGGACGAAAAAGTAGCTTCTAAAGGGCCCGAAAGACGTAAGCAGTTGCAGCTCATCTATGAGCGCGAAAGAGCAAGAACCTTATCTTAAGTTGGTCAGGGGTAGAACTGAAACTGTTTATTATCTGTTGTTTATACCGGTAGTACCGCACAAGGCGGTGGCGGAAGTTTCAAAAATAGGAAACCTATAGGAGAGGTTGGTTGTTGTGAATCAGGGATGGCAGAGCGAAGCCACTGATGGACTGAAAGGTGCTTGGGGTCTCCTCTCTTTCTCTCTCTTTCTCTCTCTTTCTCTCTGTTTCTCTATCTTTCTCTGATTATCTAGCTACCTACTGACCTATCTGTCTGCCTATCTACCTGTCTGTCTGTCTGTCTATCTATCTATCCCCTATCTATCTATCTACCTATCTATCTAGCTGTCTAGTTTTCTAGCTATTTGTCTATCTATCTATCTATCTATCCATCTATCTATCTATCTGTCTGTCTGTCTATCTGTCTACCTGTCTATCTGTGGTGCAGTGTCATTCAGTGTAATGTCGTGTAGTGTAATGTGGTGTAGTGTAGTCTAATGTAGTGTAGTGTAGTGTAATGTAGTGTAGTGTAGTGTAATTTAGTGTAGTGGAGTGTCGTGGAGTGTAGTTGTGTAGTTGTAGTTGTAGTGTTGTGGAGTGTAGTGTAGTGTAATGTAGTGAAGTTTAGTGGAAGGTAGTGTCGTGTAGTGTAATGTTGTGCAGTGTAGTGGAGTGTAGTGTAATGTAGTGTAGTGTAGTGGAACATAGTGTCATGTAGTGTAGTGTAGTGGAGTGTAGTGTAGCGTAATGTAGTGTAGTGTAGTGTAACTTAGTGTAGTGGAGTGTAATTTAGTGTAGTGGAGTGTAGTTGTGTAGTTGTAGTTGTAGTGTTGTGGAGTGTAGTATAGTGTAAGTTAGTGAAGTGTAGTGGAAGGTAGTGTAGTGTAGTGTAATGGAGTGTAGTGTAGTGGAGTGTAGTGTAATGTAGTGTAGTGTAATTGAGTGTAATTGAGTGCAGTGTAGTGTAGTGGAGTGTAGTGTAGTAGAATGTAATGAAGGTGTAGTTGTAGCTGTGGTGTAGTGTATATAATGTATTGGAGTGTAGTGTGGTGTAGTGGTGGTTGTAGTTGAAAATGTTACAAAAACTTCATGTTTTGCACACTTTTGACAAGGCGCACAATCCCTTGCGCCTGCCACGCGAAGCGACATCTGAACCTCCAAAAGTGGTCCGTACCCCTGGTGTTTTTAACATTTTGACTTCGAAATGTGCTTCGTACCACAACGGCGTGCACTTTTTCGACATCTCAACTTCCAAAAGTGGTCCGAGAATGGTGTGTTTTGTACAATTTGACTTGGAAATGTGCTTCGCACCACAACGGCATGCACTTTTTCGACATCTCAACTTCCAAAAGTGGTCCGAGGCTGAGGTGTTTTGTACATTTTGACTTCGAAATATGCTTCGTGCCACAATGGCGTGCAATTTTTCATCTCTCATCTGGCCAGCTGGCTCCGCACCTGTCGCTTTAGCGAGCCTACCTTTCGACCCTCCAGAGCTTCAAATCATTGGAAAAACACAGTGTTTTGCGGCTTCCTACCTTTTTGTGCATCTGCATCTTCTTTCTTCTGAATCTTTACTTTCTCTTCTACTCTTCTCTCTTCTAATCTTTTGCCTTCTCTCTGCCTCTGCCCTGCTCTGCTTTTCATCTGTCCATATTGTTGGAAGTTTGACTTCTAAACTTCCTTCGATAATGTGCTGAAACTGAAACTGTTTAAATTAAACATGATTTGAAGATCAACTTGCATAATTGCAATGCTCGTCAATGACCACCACACCACTCACCTCGAAGCTTGGCGTTTTAGCCAAGGCAAGCGCAGAAAAATGATGGAAACTGATGAGGATTTGGCTGCTACCTTGCAATCATTGGCTTCCTTGGCCATTGCTACATGGGACCCATACACTTCTGAGGACCATGACATGGGTGAGCATCAAATTGACTTGCAAACCGGTTCTTTAGTAGCTGCAGCCTCACCTGTTCCCATGGAAGAAGGGAAACCCCAGCCGCCTCCTGAAGAAATGAAACCAGTGTGCGACCCTTCAGGAAAGTTGTGTGTGATGTGTTTGTACATGTCCATGCAAGAAGGAAAAGAATCAACCCCAGTTCAAAAAGCGCTCGGTGAGTCAGCCCGAAAATATTGGGAGACAGGGTTCCTGGAGCTGGAAAAACTGACTCATGAGTCATATGCTTTGGGATTCTTGCCCTGCTTAGTCAGTTTTGATGGTGTATACCTTCAGTTTTCGCTGTTTAACCGTCATAATTATATAATATGTATACATATATATATATGTGTGTGTGTATATATCAATATAATATAATATATATATATACATTAATCATCAATTCAATGTCCCAGGACAGCAAGTGATCCGTTTGGAGAATGACAACGCAAGGTTAAAACGAAAGCTTGAGCAGGTGGCTGGCTATCAAAAGAAATGAACCTTTTGTGGCACTTCTGTTAAAAACAGATGTGGTGGGCAAGTTGCTGCATTTTTGCAGTCGAGTTTTGGGATCTGACAGCTGGGGTTTCATGCTGGAAAAAAAACGCCGAGCATCGCCGAGCTGGGCCAGCTATTCACAGTAGCAATCCAGTTGGACCTTGCCACCGAGGCAAGTTTGACGACCCATTGGCAAGTCTCATGTGCACTCTAGGCTCTATGTTCCAAACCCTTTGGTGATACAAAATTGAATTTCTAGAAAACAGCTTGGCCCGCTTTCACCACTGAGGCCCTTGGTGTTGGTAACCATTCTGGGGAGGCCCTTCTGCGAAAATCATTGTGATGAGGAATCTTCAAGAAAAACAGCCCTGTGTGCAGAGTTGGCCCCGGCCCAAAGATTTGCAGGAAACCATTTCATGGTGACGGCTGAGTTCCCGAAAGCTTCTCAAGGCAAGGGGATATGAGATTTGAATAGATCTGGCAAAACACATCACATGATGTCTTGTTCTTGTGACTAAATTATTGCACCGCTGCTGAGCCTTTCAATACTATCAAGCAATAGTGGAATATAGCATACTGCTACACTGCTACATAAAAGTGAAAACAGAAAAATGAGAAAGCAGAATGAATTATTTGTTCTGCTACTTTACCACTGCTTAATGTGAAGCAGTATTGTGGTACTTTCCCTGTCCTTCGGCGAAAGTTTCATGTTTATTGGTGTCGCCGTGCAGAGCATGAGTATCATGAACTGTGCTGCAGCATGATTTTGTGCATCGCTGCGGCAAAACCTGCGTGCTGCGTGTTCAAAGATCAATCAAACTTCTTGCTTCCTTTGGCGCTGACTTTTGTGTGCTAGGGATGCGTGGAGCAAACATGTGTGATTATTTCAGATAAAATGCGTTCCGCGTAATGGATAGTTCCAACTCTCTTTAGCATTGCGCTGTCATGCATTGCGCTCCATCTTAGCGTGCTTGCGTTTGTGACGCTTTTGTGCACTTTTGCGCGTTACACTTTTTTATGCTTGCGCATTGCGCTATATGCCATGTATGCGCTATATGTTTTGCGTTGTGTGCTTGGATATTGCGCATTGGACAGGGCACATGCGGGTATTGCGCATTACACATGGCGCATGCAGATACCACGCATTGCGAAATGATATTACGCACATACGGCCATACGGCACATCAATATTGCGCACATACGGCGCGTAATGCGCTTTACCTATTGCGAACCCGGCGCCGGGACGTCCAGCGCCGGGACCCGGCATCCGGCGCCGGGTGCCGGGTCTCGTGCCGGGTGCCGGGTCCCGGCGCCGGGATCATGCACCGGCAGCCGGCGCCGGTAGCATTGCTTGAAGCTTGTTTGTTAGTTCTATGTTATCATCATTTTGATGTTGTCACTGAAGAACATCATCTTGGATATGCTCAAGTTCTCCCTTGGATGATGGCTGCTGGTTGTCATGGCATACACAGTACTGTCCACTCAAATATCATAAAATATAGAAAAGGCTCAGCAGCGGTGTCCTTTTATTTCAGCACTATTCAACCATTGCCACCTTAAAGCTACAACATCGGTTTTGTGCCTTTCCATGCGCAACGAGGCATCGCAAAGGCATGTGGCGTGAGCGGCCGCTTCAAGACATCAGATCAGAATATTAAAATATGGTCATCGTGATTTCAAGTCAGATTCCAGAAAAAATTGCATAATGGATGCCAATGTCTTTTAATGACCTGATTTGCACATGCTTGGGCATATTCAGAGCACTTCAAAGCACTTGATACCTGCGAGGACGCAGCGCGTCATCTGATTGAAAAGCAGGTTTTGTGAGCTGCGTGTCAGCTATCTTGTCATGCAAGCACCATGCTTCCACAACCACAACCCAGCCAAACTGTATGATTTGTTCAGAGTGCTTCTTAATAAACCAAAGTTCCAATACCCAAAGTACACAGTGTTTCTTACTAAGAAACCAAGATTTGAAGACACAAATGTAACGAAAGGGAACCCAGATACAATTAAAACTACTTATACATAGAATCTGGATGAACATGGTGCATTTGTCAGTACAATGATTGCCTGAAATTTGGCAACTCGTGGGGGGTCCTTTTTGCGAATTTCAAATTGCATTTTTTTAATGTTTAGTGTAGTGAAAAAGTGTCAATTTTTGGAAACCAATTTTCTTTTCACAATTCAGATCCAAAAATTATTGACGTATTGTTTTTTTGCAGGTATCCGCTGGCATCCTCTTCTCTTCCTCCCCTTGTTTTTTTTTGATGTTTATTTGGGCTGCCATCAGTTATCAGCTGCAGGAATACATAGAATCTGGATGAACATGGTGCATTTGTCAGTACAATGATTGCCTGAAATTTGGCAACTTGTGGGGGGTCCTTTTTGCGAATTTCAAATTGCATTCTTTTAATGTTTAGTGTAGTGAAAAAGTGTCAATTTTTGGAAACCAATTTTCTTTTCACAATTCAGATCCAAAAATTATTGACGTATTGTTTTTTTGCAGGTATCCGCTGGCATCCACTTCTCTTCCTCCCCTTGTTTTTTTTTGATGTTTATTTGGGCTGCCATCAGTTATCAGCTGCAGGAATACATAGAATCTGGATGAACATGGTGCATTTGTCAGTACAATGATTGCCTGAAATTGGCAACTCGTGGGGGGGGTCCTTTTTGCGAAGTTCAAATTGCATCTTGAATGGTTTAGTGTAGTGAAAAAAGTGTCAATTTTGAGAAACCAATTTCTTTTCACAAGTTCAGATCCCCCAAAAATTTATTGACGTATTGTTTTTTTGCAGGTATCCGTGGCATCCACTTCTCTCCTCCCCTTTGTTTTTTTTTGATGTTTATTTGGCTGCATCAGGTATCAGCTGCCAGGAATTACATAGAATCTGGATGAACATGGTGCATTTGTCAGTACAATGATTGCCTGAAATTTGGCAACTCGTGGGGGGTCCTTTTTGCGAATTTCAAATTGCATTTTTTTAATGTTTAGTGTAGTGAAAAAGTGTCAATTTTTGGAAACCAATTTTCTTTTCACAATTCAGATCCAAAAATTATTGACGTATTGTTTTTTTGCAGGTATCCGCTGGCATCCTCTTCTCTTCCTCCCCTTGTTTTTTTTTGTGATGTTTATTTGGGCTGCCATCAGTTATCAGCTGCAGGAATACATAGAATCTGGATTGGACACTGGGCATTTGTCGTACAATGATTGCTGAAATTTGCAAACGCGTGGGGGATCCTTTTGCGAAATTTCAAATTGCTTCTTTTATGTTTATGTATTGAAAAAGTGTCAATTTTTGGAAACCAAGTTTTTTTCCAATTCAGACCAAAAATATTTGACGTTATTGTTTTTTGAGGTATCGATGGCATCTATTCTCTTCCTCCCCTTTTTTTTTTTTGATGTTTATTTGGGCTGCCATCAGTTATCAGCTGCAGGAATACATAGAATCTGGATGAACATGGTGCATTTGTCAGTACAATGATTGCCTGAAATTTGGCAACTCGTGGGGGGTCCTTTTTGCGAATTTCAAATTGCATTTTTTTAATGTTTAGTGTAGTGAAAAAGTGTCAATTTTTGGAAACCAATTTTCTTTTCACAATTCAGATCCAAAAAAGTATTGACGTATGTTTTTGGTGGCAGGTATCGCTGGCATCCACTTCTCTTTCCTCCCTTGTTTTTTTTTTTATGTTTATTTGGCGCCATCAGTTATCAGCTGCAGGAATACATACATAGAATCTGGATGAACATGGTGCATTTGTCAGTACAATGATTGCCTGAAATTTGGCAACTCGTGGGGGATCCTTTTTGCGAATTTCAAATTGCATTCTTTTAATGTTTAGTGTAGTGAAAAAGTGTCAATTTTTGGAAATCAATTTTCTTTTCACAATTCAGATCCAAAAATTATTGACGTATTGTTTTTTTGCAGGTATCCGCTGGCATCCTCTTCTCATTCTCCCCTTGTTTTTTTTTTGATGTTTATTTGGGTTGCCATCAGTTATCAGCTGCAGGAATACATACATAGAATCTGGATGAACATGGTGCTTTTATCAGTACAATGATTGCCTGAAATTTGGCAACTCGTGGGGGGTCCTTTTTGCGAATTTCAAATTGCATTCTTTTAATGTTTAGTGTAGTGAAAAAGTGTCAATTTTTGGAAACCAATTTTCTTTTCACAATTCAGATCCAAAAATTATTGACGTATTGTTTTTTTGCAGGTATCTGCTGGCATCCACTTCTCTTCCTCCCCTTGTTTTTTTTTGATGTTTATTTGGGCTGCCATCAGTTATCAGCTGCAGGAATACATAGAATCTGGATGAACATGGTGCATTTGTCAGTACAATGATTGCCTGAAATTTGGCAACTCGTGGGGGGTCCTTTTTGCGAATTTCAAATTGCATTCTTTTAATGTTTAGTGTAGTGAAAAAGTGTCAATTTTTGGAAACCAATTTTCTTTTCACAATTCAGATCCAAAAATTATTGACGTATTGTTTTTTTGCAGGTATCCGCTGGCATCCACTTCTCTTCCTCCCCTTGTTTTTTTTTTGATGTTTATTTGGGCTGCCATCAGTTATCAGCTGCAGGAATACATAGAATCTGGATGAACATGGTGCATTTGTCAGTAC
>CAMXCT020004585.1:15000-34058 GCA_947184155.2 Cladocopium goreaui | reverse complement strand
TATATAACATGTATATAATATGTATATAACATGTATATAATATGTATATAACATGTATATAATATGTATATAATATATAATATGTATATAACATGTATATAATATGTATATAACATGTATATAATATGTATATAATATATAATATGTATATAACATGTATATAACATGTATATAACATGTATATAATATGTATATAGTATGTATATAACATGTATATAATATGTATATAACATGTATATAACATGTATATAACATGTATATAAGATGTATGTAACATGTATATAATATGTATATAACATGTATATAATATGTATATAACATGTATATAGTATGTATATAGTATGTATATAACATGTATATAACATGTATATAGTATGTATATAACATGTATATAATATGTATATAACATGTATATAATATGTATATAACATGTATATAATATGTATATAACATGTATATAATATGTATATAACATGTATATAATATGTATATAACATGTATATAACATGTATATAACATGTATATAATATGTATATAGTATGTATATAACATGTATATAATATGTATATAATATGTATATAAGATGTATGTAACATGTATATAGTATGTATATAACATGTATATAATATGTATATAACATGTATATAACATGTATATAACATGTATATAAGATATATGTAACATGTATATAATATGTATATAACATGTATATAATATGTATATAACATGTATATAATATGTATATAATATGTATATAGTATGTATATAACATGTATATAAGATGTATATAAGATGTATGTAACATGTATATAAGATGTATATAACATGTATATAATATGTATATAACATGTATATAATATGTATATAATATGTATATAATATGTATATAACATGTATATAATATGTATATAACATGTATATAACATGTATATAGTATGTATATAATATGTATATAACATGTATATAACATGTATATAGTATGTATATAACATGTATATAGTATGTATATAACATGTATATAATATGTATATAATATGTATACAACATGTATATAATATGTATAACATGTGTATAACATGTATATAATATGTATATAACATGTATATAATATGTATATATACATGTATATAATATGTATATAACATGTATATAATATGTTTATAATATGTATATAACATGTATATAATATGTATATAACATGTATATAATATGTATATAACATGTATATAATATGTATATAACATGTGTATAACATGTATATAATATGTATATACCATGTATATAATATGTATATAACATGTATATAATATGTTTATAATATGTATATAACATGTATATAACATGTATATAATATGTATATAACATGTATATAATATGTATATAACATGTATATAATATGTATATAACATGTATATAATATGTATATAACATGTGTATAATATGTATATAACATGTGTATAATATGTATATAACATGTGTATAATATGTATATAACATGTATATAATATGTATATAACATGTATATAATATGTATATAATATATAATATGTATATAATATATAATATGTATATATTATGTATATAATATGTATATAATATGTATATAACATGTATATAATATGTAAACCCAACATCTCAACCTGAATCATGATAGCCGAACTTGACCCAGATCATCCCAGAGCCCCAGGCTGGCCCTGCAAACCTTGGTGCTGCTTGTGGCCACGGCCTCCTTTAGCCTCAAGGGCTCCTCCGGAGAAGTTCGTGTGGAGGAGATGCCTTCGACTCCTGAGGCCCGCGGGGGAACGTGGCCACTACCGATGGTTGGGAGAAGACTGGTTTGGATGTTGACATTTCCCATTTTGCTCACTTTTCATTCTTAATTGGATTGGTGATTTGCAGTTGGGATGGTCAACCATCTTTCATATTGGAGATTTTGAATTGCGTCTACCACATGATTGGGAGATTTCCAAGCAAATGATGTGATCTTCCATAGAGACGAAATGCTGAGAGATGTTTGAGGATTCGAGGATCCAGAACAGTCCCACTTTTTGGTTATTGACGTATTTTTGCTTGGAAATAGAGTAAAAACAAGAGTTTGAAGGTATTAACTCTGGAGTTTAATTCTTTAGATTGTGGTGATCCACTACTCTCTTCCAAGGATTTACCTCCAGAGTTAATTCTTGCTGCTTCGGACCCTGGTGAATTAACTCTCAAGTTAATTCTTTTTGGATAGGGGTTGGATTCATTTGGATAGGAGCTGTGTTTTTTTTTGACGTTTGTTTGCCAGCTTCTATGGACTTGTGGGGACCAGTGGTTAAGGCTTAAGCTATGGGCAGAGGGCGTAGAAGTAAAGACTGGCCCTGTGAAGTGGTTGAGCTGGGGGACGCTGGCGCAGTGCGTGCTGCTGGTTTGAGATGGCTGAAACAAAAGGGTGCTACCCACAGCTCTCTCATGTCTTCCACCTTGGGCTTGTGAAACACTGTGAATTCCAACTTTTTGGCCGCTTAACCAGTAAAGTTTTCACAGATGAACCCACCGTTCATGGTCACATTTTTGGTGGCCGACCATCCGATCGTCCCGCATTTTTGGTGCTTAGATTGCCTGGAAGTACACCTTTTTCGTGGCCAAAAAAATGATTCCATATTTCCCTTCTGTTTTAAACCCTGATAAGTTAGTTCAACCCCCGTGAGATAGAAACGAACCCTTCAAACGACGCCAATTTATGCATTAAACATCATTAAACACATTTAAACACTATATTGCTTTGACATGGTTCGACCTCAACCGCCTTAATCACTACAATCTTCATTTTTGCTATAACTTTTCCAACAGGTTGTGAACATCGCATGTTTATTTTTTCGCGTGCTCCGGAGCTGAGGCCTTTCTGGGCTTCTCCGTGAGCTGCGCTAAGACGTGGTCGAAGAGCGACTGTGAGGCCTTCGCTACGCAGCTCGCTGAGAAGGCCGGAGGACACAGCATTTGGATCTGAAAATGGGGAATATTTGGGGATATATATATATATATATGTGTATATATATATGGATATGGATATATATATATATATGAATCCATAAATAAAAAAATACAAAAAAAAATAAATAAATAAACACATACATACATACATACATAGATGGGGGATCTCCGGGAGATCCGCACATGGCGATTCTATGTGATAAACCAGTGGACTTTGGGGTGGTGAATGTAGGGAGCTGTTGGGAGCTATCGTTGGATCCATATTCCCAATTTACCAAAGGGGTAGCCAAGGAGCTACGAATTGAGTTTCGTTATAGGTACTGGATATACTGTGAGATTTTCAGATTTTCCCTGAAAAATTGGAGATGATCACCCCCGGCCAGGTGAAAGCATTGATTTTGGACTCCAGTATCGAGCTGCAGGTCCTCCCAAAGCCAGAGGCAGTGCAGCTCCTTTCGTCCAACTTTCCCAAGTGCCAGGACTTTGCCAAATCCATCGACTGCAGCAGTTTGGGGCTGCACCTGGTGCACTTCAACCAGGACACCTTTCGCACCGTGGCGGTGCAGCCGGTGGCGCTGCCCAGCAGCTTGAAAGGGGTGCCCTGGCAGATCCGGGCCGCTGAAAGGCCGGGAGAGTTCCAGCTCCTGGGCCCCAGCGTGGCATTGGATGCCGTGGTGCCGGGGCGCTTTGGGAAGCTGGGAGCCCAGCTGCCGATGCAGCTGGGGATACAGGAGTGTAATGCTGCCGCAGCAGAGGGGAAACAAACCAACATGGCCTTGCAGGCGGGGTTGGGATGTGTGGAAGCGATGACAAAGAGAGGGATAGAACCAAAGTGCTGTTGCCAGCAAGTGTTGAGCTGGGCTCAAATTTTTGTAATCCTCAACATTTGGAGGGTTCACTTCTGAGAACGAGCAATTTAAGGTGGGTCCATTCAATACCCCAACAGTGTAATGGTCGTTGGTGGGACAGTTGGCCATGGTTAACTCCCCATTTTTCATGCTAGACTTCGCTCCCGGCCAGGCCGAAACCTTGCAGAACAACACCTTAGCGGAGCTCAGCAGCCGGATCGCGGCGGCAGCAGCAGAGAAGTTCTGTGCTGTGGTTGTGGCAGGAGCCTCATTTTTCCATGTGAGATAGAGTTGTCACCCTAAAAGTTGATATTTATCAAAGAAACGTTAGATCTCATTCTATGTGTTGTATTAATATGTTTATGTATATATATATATATATGTATGTATCCATCCCACAAGGATGGTGATTGGTCACAGAAAACAAGGATTCCACCAACAACAAATGCTGTAATCCACAAAAATTGGGACCTGAATAGTTTCTCAAACCAAAACATATGAGGATTTGGGATTTCATGTATAACAATTTTCGGATTTCAGACCTGGATGCCTTCATATGTGGCAGGCTACATCTCTGTGATCACCCCCCTCAAGATGGGTCCATACCCCAATGACTCGACCCAAATTTTCGGGCTGTCGACTGCTGTCGGCAGGACCTTCGAGTAGTGGCAAGACTACCTTTGCAGCGCGCTTGGCGCCGCATCTTCAGGCCAGGGGTTTGGAGGCGCGACCCTTGGAATGCGATATGTATTTCAAGGCTCGGGCAGATCCAACACATCCACGGGATGCCAAGGGAGAGCTGAACTTCGAGGATCCAGGGTCCCTGAGGATTGAAAAGATCAAGGAAGATTTGGAAGCACTTCTGGATGGCAAAGCAGTTGAGCT
This sequence comes from Cladocopium goreaui, assembly GCA_947184155.2. Lineage (NCBI taxonomy): Eukaryota > Dinophyceae > Suessiales > Symbiodiniaceae > Cladocopium > Cladocopium goreaui. The sequence goes on along the minus strand of CAMXCT020004585.1, from coordinate 29,352 downwards.
TCCGAAATTCTGCTTCAAGACGGGAACCATCCAGGAAAAGACGGGCAACATTCTGCAGCTGCCAAAACAAGCTGTGCTGATCATTGAGGGCATCTTCGGGTTGCATCCAAAGTTCCTCTCAGCTTTTGGAAATGTGAGTCTCTTCAAGGTGTTGATCGGCCCCTGGTCCGGTGCCCGTCTTGGCAACCTGTGTGTCATGCCCGAGAGGAAATTCCGCCTGCTGCGGCGCATCGGCCGGGATGTACGCACTCGGGGTGTGGATGCAGCACGTGTGATGCACAAGTTCTCATCGGTGGCCGCTGGAGAGCAGATGAACATTTTTCCATTTGCAGCAAGTGCAGATGTCATCTTTGACTCCACCCTGCATTATGAAATTCCTGCCTTGCGGGCAGTGGTGGGTGCAGATGTCGAGAATGCAGAGAGTGAGGATGCAACCGTGCAATTTCGCAAACAGGAGTTGGCCAACTATTTGAGTTGGGCCACCCCCTGGCAGACCTCAGAGTACACCTTGATGCCCACCAGCATCGCCTGTGAATTCCTCGGAAGCTCCATTTTTGAGTAGTAAATCGCAGCAGTCTTCGTAGCCGTGCCGCCGTGCCGTCGTGCATCGTCGTGCCGTCGGCTTTCGTCTGGATCCTGGGGACACCAAAGGTGCCGCCTCAGGTTTTTCCCTTTCGCTGGAGCGGGTGTCCAGACCTCCAGACCTCTGGTGCAAAATGTTGCAGGGCGGAGTTTGACCAGCCACTCCAGCGGCTTACGAGTCGTTTGAAAAGAGAAAGCGCGAAAAGACGCAGAGCTTTCTTGCCCTTTCTTGGGCTTTGTGTCTGTGAATGAATTTGGACGCTGGTTTCAACCCACAGTTTCTATCCCGAGAATTATCCAACGTTTGAAAGGTTGTTTCTTTTAATGTTTTTCTCGTCCATCTGCAGATTGGCCATCTAGAGTTTACGGTGTATGTGTGTTTGTAGTGCCAGCTGGGTGAGGGATAATCACTTTCACCAAGCGATGCCCAGGAACTCCGTTCGGTGCTGCCCTCAGTTGCCGTTCAGAAACCTGAGTCGGCATATGTCAGGTTATTGGACTTCCGTGCCTTCAGCTTGGCAAGTGAATAACAACACTCAGGATGGTCATGCCAAGAGTCCGACAACTTGGAACAGGAAGTGCTTGAGCCCTCATCGCTGCTCTGATTGGCGCACAGGGTCTGGTACTGAGGCGACGCAAGATGCAATCCTTCATCCAGTCCTTAAATGTCACCCTTTGATCAGAGTTAAACATCACCTTTCAGTGTTCAAATAGTGACTAACTCTCCCAAAAAGTGATGTTTGGAGGAACCACTCTGCAATGCCAAGTGCAGGGTAAGTAGGTTTACGTTTCGAAGACTGACCTCTTTTTTGATGTGGGTACAGTATTCAAATCATTGGTATCCATTGGGATACTGTACCTGTTTTGGCCTGTAAATGGGTCATTTTTTGTACATTTTTGTACTAAACAATCTATATTTTGGGGTGACCCATTGACCCATACCCGGCCACACGTCTCTGAGGTGATCCCCCGCAACAAATCACAGATATCATCTGCTGAACATTTCGTGGCTTCCTTGGCTCAAGCTGGTTCTCCTCAATTTGCGGAGAGAAAGCTGTAGCATTCTAAGCATTTGCAGTATGGCCACCATCCTGCGCCTTGCTGCGTTCACTTTCCTATGTTCAACCGTTGCAGAGCATTGCTCTGAATCTGATCCATCCTGTGCGGCCAAAGGACATGAGTTGCTGCAGAAGCACAAAGGAATAATGAAGATGGAGGCCGGGGCAAACTGGAGAGCGTCTCTGGGAAACTGTTGAAACCTGGCATTGGAAAACTGCGGAAGACCATGATGAACAGGACATACCAACTACAAATCTTGATTTCCAGCGGGTAGGTCAATCTTGAAATCATGGCTAGCCAAGTATTTGGTCCCTTCAACGGTCCCGAATTTTCGCTGTTTGCTGTCAACTGGGCCTGACTTTACGAGGCGGATGCCGGGACCAACCTGATGACGTTTGAAGAGTTTGAAGCCAGGGTAAAGGACTCGTACGCCTCAGCCCAGAAGAAGCTCAAGAGATCCAAGTTGTTAGTGGAACAGGACAGGGCCACAGGGTGAGTACCGAATTTGGATCCTTGTAGCCTTTCCCCTCTGCCTCTGTCAATTTATTTTTCGAGTAATGTGTCGAGCAATGTCAAGTTGCCTCTATTGAATTTTCCTTCTTGACCTCAGCACATGTCAGCACATGTTACCCACCTTTTTCTACCACCGTGAACTTTTCCCATCTTGTGCTTGTCAAAAGAGTGCAGTTTCTTGTTTTCAAGTTCTCTGTCCTGTCTACTGATCTCTTAATCTCATATCTATCTGAATCTACCTCAAGTTTTTTGTACCATCTACAGACGCATCAATCATCATTACTTATCATCACAGCATCTCGATCAAGTTGTCCGTATTTGAAGATGTTCGAACTTGTCTCTAACTTTCTTCATCTTTCTCTTCTCAAATGATATCTTTACGTCTCTCGTCCTCTGTCTGTCTCTCCATGTGTCTTGCTGACCATATGTCTCATTATCTCCCTATGCCTTTTTCTTCACATGTTGATTACGCTAAAAGAAACCAGAGGGAACCCACAAAGCCCAATGCACATCACAAGCTGGTTGTACAGGTTTCTTAAAAACATATATACCAATGAAACGTATTCAGTCAATGCTGCAGCAAGCTGTTACGAAAACGCTATGCTAATGTTGACAGACACTCAACCCGCAGTCTCATCAAACATTGTAATCGGACACTGCTGTGGTATCCAAGAATTGGTTGAAGGATTTGAAGGGAAAAGCTGCAGGAAAAGCATATATCATATATTATATTTGGGTTGTAAAGACCCATGCGTTTCTGTAGATTTTCCCTGAACCCCCTAAAAGGACACTCTTATACGACGCCCTTGGAAATAGTAACACTCCTGTGAGAGACTTTTGTAAGACACTGCTGTAAGAGTCTGGTAAATGATCCTGGGGTGCCACGCTTGTGGGGTCTTGTGGGGACACTCCTGTCTGACTCTCGTGAAAGACAGTCTTGCGAAACACTTTCGTGAGACACTCCTGTAAGACAAACACTCTTGCAAGAAGGTGCGCATGCTGGAAACCTTTGTAGGACACTCTTGTGAGAGACTCTTCTGTAGGACACTTGCGTAAGACACTTTTGGAAGAGATTATTGTGGGACACGATTCTCAGACACTCCTGTCAGACACTCCTGCAATTACGACACTCTCGTTGGACACGACCTGTCAGACACTCTTGTGCGGCACCCACTTGGAAGTCGTTCGTTTGAGAATCAGGTAGCAGCAGATTCTGCATCACCTCATATGCAACTGCAAATCTCCGGAGTACTGTGCTTGCCTCACACAAGCAACTTAATTTGTGCAAGGACCATGCAAGGTATTGTGCCTGCCACAAAAACCTGATTTTGATGCGCAAAATGTCATGAATGAAGCATGAATAATTCCGAGCTTCCCACTTGTAACATCTCAAGCAAGGTTGCGGACAATTGTGCTTGTGGATGGTCGGGCAGTGGCCGGGACAAGCCCTGGCACGTTCCAAGCGACCCCCAAGGTCGGAATCCATCGCTACGCAAAAATAACTGACCAGCTGTTGGCAAAGGATGCTAATTATTTATTTAGATCGCTAAACCTTTGTATGTATATATATATATATATGTGGAACAAACAATGCCCACTTGACCTGTTGGTTGATGATGGTTCTATAGAGGTTTGCATCATACTTTTCATTTCGCATTTTTTTTGGGGTCACAGAGTGAAACGAGCTGCGCGCAGGACTTCCGGAACTTTCACCAGTCTCCTGGATTTGCTGATGTTTTTTTCCATGTTTTTCTTATTTTCCCACGGGGTTTTCATCTGACGGGGAAATCTCATGAAATCTCCCCTTTCAAAACTTTTCTGTGGTCTCCTGGTCGGGAACAAGGTCTGCGTACCGCGTTTTTGTGAAGGACGAGAGCTGCCTGGAAAACGTGCGTCAGGCGGTGGATCATTTTGCCGCGACCACCGGGTTGCCGGAGGAGCTCAACAGCACCGAGCTGGATGCCTTGATGGCACGGGTCCTGGAGGAGATGGAGATCTACTGCAAGCACGGCCACATTGAGGACATCACGGATCCACAGGCGCCTAGTGTTTTTTTTGGGCCTGGGGTTGTCCAAATATGGAAGAATAACTCAAAAAACAAGACCATTTTAATAGGGATGATTCGGGATGATTCGGGATGATTCGGGATGATGATGATGATGATGATGATGAAAGGAAGCTGTGCTTCATCATCTATCCGGGTAGCCTACTTTTTCGGAAGGGATTTGCATCCATGGGGATCCAAAGAACCAACGGTACCGAAGCAACCCCACTTTCTCAAGGAATGTCTTTGCGCGCAAAGGAGCAAGCTGACCGCTTCATGACGGACTTCATGGAAACCCTGGCTCATGAGCAGCCCGTGATGACTGCACGTTTGATGGAGGTGATCATGGCTGATTCTGAGGGCAACTACTCTTTGGACTTCCCGGACTGGCTATTGAACTTCAGCATGTTGGACCTCCATGATCGCACTGGTCGCGAGAATCAGGGGAACGTGACCCATGGATTGTTGTTAACGCAAAGCATCAGCTACACAGACAACATGAAGAAGCGCAGTCTGCCATCCAGCTTTGATTCGCGGACTCATTGGTCAAATTGTGGTGAGGCAAGGGTTTCGAAGGGTGAAGCGACATCCATTGGAATCCATGACTTGTCATTCGGTGGTTGCTCCCTGCAACTGACCAACTGACCCCGACCGGTGGCCCTGTGAGGTGATTGGCCGCATCCACAACCAAGGAACCTGTGGTAGCTTGGATTTTAGTGACTGGTGGATCTGGTGGGAATAGGCCTTAGGGTGTTTGGTGTTGTCCTTCATAGGTCACGTTGAAGTTCGGTCAGCATGGTTAATTTGTCAACGATTTGGGGATTGTTTGATGTCGCCGAGTCCCGGGGGCCAGCTGGTGTTTCATGGCATGCCAGAAATATTACCGGCCGTTGATTGGCCGTTGATTGGCTGAACTCTGGCTGAAATCTGGTGTTTTTTTTAGTGGAGCCGCAGGCAGCTGCTGGGCCTTCGGTTCATTGAGCGCGGTGGATTCGCGTCTTTGCATCGCCACGGATGGCATCTTCAGCGGGTCCCAAGCCCAGCTGAGCCGCGGCTTTGCGACCAGTTTCTCAAAACCAGGGGGTGGCGATGGATGCCAAGGTCTGCGACATCCCTTGAAAATGGCTGGTTTCTGCGGTTTTCTTTTGGGATGTTGTCCCAACTTGATTCCAATTATCGTAGCTTTTGGAGATTGGGACAATTCTGGATGGTTGAGAAGCACTTTTTCGACCAAAGAGCGGCATGAGCCGTTCGCCACCTCAGCATAACTCCAGGTGGCTTGTCTCGCTACGTCTTTAACTTCCTGGCCACCTACGGAATCCCACAGGCGGGGGGCCCCAAAACAGCCAGGCCATATTTTAGGACCACCCCCTGATGGGGAAAATATGAGAAAATATGATGCACAATCAGCATCGCCTCGGCCCCATTTTGAGTGGCGGATGCACTCACTATTTGGGGCTGTTGCTCCCCCATTCTATCAACCAGGAATAACCAGGGACCAGGGTGTTTTTCGCATGTCCCAAGTGTTGCTTGAATCGTTTGAATATCTATTGACTACTGTGAAAAGCCAAGCATCCACAACTCGCCGGTCAGGTGGAGATTTGGGGTGCTCGCCATACTTCGCACACGGCCAGGGCACCGAGCACTTCGCCACCAGTAACGCTGCGCCCAGCTGCCCGACCACCTGTGGCAACAGCGCTTTCCAGAAAGCCTTGCATGCTGATACCTTCAAACTGGGATTGGATCAATTCATTGAGGTTGGATTTTTTTCCCCGATGGTTTTTTTAATGTTTTTGGAGATTGATTTTCTTCTCAAACTGGAAATCAGGCCGAAGATGTGCTGATTTGATGATCTTCTTTTATTGAAACTCTGAGTTATGTTTCACAGCTGCGCAAAGAGAAGCGAAGAGCGGAGTAGAGTAGAGTCGCGTTGCGCAGCGCAAAGTAGAGAACAGTTGAGTCGAGTAGAGAAAAGTAGAGAACGGTAGAGTACAAAGAAACTCCAAATGACTGAAAGTGTGGAATATTGCATGAGCAGAGTAGAGAAGCCTAGAAAAGAGAGCAGTAGAGTATAAATTGGAGTAGGAGTAAAGTCGAGTCTATCCTGGAAGAGCAGAGAAGGTAAGATCTGAAGGTAGAAATTCTATGAGGTGTTGTGTGTTGTGTTTTCTTAGTAAATGTGATCATGTGGGCATGTGCGTTGGTGGGTGTCGGCTGGTCATCGTCCTGGAGCTCTGGAGCTGCTCCGTGGAGGAATGGCTGCGGCTGTGGCAAGGTTTTCTCGTTGCCCAAAGTGCTTGAATTTTACATAATTTTACTGTGGGCATCGCGAGTTGGTATTGGGGTAGCAAGTTGGTTTGCCAGTGCGCGCAGTTCTAGTGTGTTTGGAACTCTTTTTTGCCAGCTGCACAAAACTCCGAGTTGTGAAACGGAACGGTGTGTGAGGTGTTTGAAAATAAGACTTAGCAGCTAGCTCAGGAGAGGAGAAGAGTAGAGAGTAGAGTGAAGAAGAGACGAGAAGAGCAGTAGGGAAAAAACAATATATATATATACATTGGGTAGAGTAGACGAGAGGAGAGCAGTGAGCCACTTATACGGATGTGAGAAGCAACTGTAGAAAGGAGCATTAGATGGAATAATAAGTCGGAAGATACAGACAAAGAGGCAACTCACGGGAAGAAGTCCGTGGAAGAGTCGGCTCGACAGAAGCGTCTTAAAGAGAAAGACGAATTCAGACAAGACCTTGCAAGAAGGACTCCGGAGAATAGTCAACTTTTTTTTTACTCAAGAAAGGAATTGGATCCAAAAGAGCTGCAAGAAGAACAGAAATGGGACTCGCAGAGGTGGCTAAAATCGAGGCTCGCACAGGAGTTGCTGAACAGGTCATTCAAGACAAAACCCATCTCAAAAAAAAGCGAGAGGCTTCAAACACTCTTGTGGTTTTGTTGGGGAAGCAACAACTTAATTAAGTCCTTTCGGCAAATCCTTGGTCGCATTCCTGCGGGAGCACGTTGTCCTTGTGGAAACTTCCGCCACCCGCACAGGCGGCGACTGCTTGGCTTGAATACAGTTATTTTTCTAGAAATCAGGACAGACATAGGATCCATTGATAAGCAGATTTGTAAACCCTGAGGTCTACTCCCTGGGCCATCCGTATCCCACGTTGGTGTACCAGTTGGCCAAGGAAGCTATCATGAGTGGGGGCCCCATTCCGGCAGGCATCTACGCAGATGGAGGATTTATGGCATATTCTGGAGGTGTCTTCAGCCATGACTGCACTGGAAGTCCCAATCACGAGGTCACTGCCATTGGATGGGGCACAGACCACTGGATTGTCCTTAACTCCTGGGGTCCCCACTGGGGCGAGTCTGGCAGTTTCCGTGTGGCTTGGTGCGTGCTCACCGATTTCACCATCCCTAAGACCAGCCTGGCAGGCAGCAGTGCAGGGTATGGATTTCCACTTGAAGGAAGCACTGAGTCACCGCCAAGTGGTTTGAACCCATCACAGGTCTATCAGGCCGTGATTGACCGTTGGGTTGCCTCTTCACCCACCACCAAAGACAAGGGCTGCCAGTGCACCTCCTCTTGCGCAAACCACGACAATGATCCAGGAGGTGTTTGGTGCTTCACTGACGCAGCTTGCCAGGGCACCAATTGGGGATACTGCTGGGGTCCCACAACACCTCCACCGACCACCACCGCTGGGGCCACTACCACCACGGCTGGAGCCACCACCACAACTACGACTGCAGCTGCAACTACAACTTCCACAACTTCCACAACCTCCACAACCTCCACAACCTCCACAACCTCCACAACCTCCACAACAACCACGACCACCACTACTACCACGACCACCACGACCACCACTACTACCACGACAACCACTACTGCCACAACCACCACGACCGCCGCTACTACCACAACCACAACCACCACAACCACAAGCACCACTACAGCTACCACTACAACAACTGCCACCACAATCGCCACCACAACAGCCGGTGCTCAGCCGTGGAAACTCACCAAAGGCCCCTGCACCGTTGATGCCTACGGTTGTATTTTGAGCCCAAACTATGACAAGGACGCGGCCACGAGGTACGACAACTACGAGGAGTGCGAGTTCGATGTGGTTGAACCAAAACTAATGGAGGTGGAAGACTTCAACGTGGAGAGTGGCTATGACTATTTGACGGTGAATGGGAACAAGTACTCGGGCAGAAGGCGACCACAGGGGAAAGAACCCAGCGGAGAGATAAAGTGGTTCTCGGATTACTCCGTTTCTGGTTGCTGGTTTCAAACATTTTTATTTTCCAAAGAAATATGATGATGATCCCCAACGACTCTCCTATGAGGGGTGGCTCAACCCAGGTTACCAAAGTTGGGTGGAAGATTTGCCCCAAGCCTCTTCCCCCTCCACCCGAAAATGCAGGGACCAAGACAAGAAAGGGCTGCGACTGCAAGCAGGCGTGGCGTTATGCGGGCGTGAATGCTCAGTATTGCGGCAATCCGGACAACGATCCGAATGGCCTATGGTGCAAGGTGTCCGATCGCAGCTGTCAGGGTAATTGGTGGGGCTACTGCTAGCACTGCTAGCTGCACAACTGAGCCACCTGTGCTGCACCATCCAGCCTCGCGAAGTCCGGCCACAAGTGCTGACATAGAGATTGAGACTTATGTCTTTCGATGTGAACATGATTTGCTGATTTACATTGACACTGCAAATGCAATATATTTCCCCACATCTTTGTGTGGGGTTCTTGTTTTTGGTTCTGTATCCCCCCGTCCGCCTCCACACCGTCCGCCTCCCGTCGTCCGCCTCCACACCGTCCGCCTCCCGTCGTCCGCCTCCACACCTTCCACATACAACTTGTCATCACACATCTTGTCATCACACAACTTGCTCACACACATCTTGTGATCACACAACTTGCTCATCACACAACTTGCTCACACACATCTTGTCATCACACAACTTGCTCACACACATCTTGTCATCACACAACTTGTCCTCACACAACTTGTCCACACACAGCTTGCTCACACACAACTTGCTCACACACAACTTGCTCACGCACAACTTACTCACATACAACTTACTCACGCACAACTTGCACACACACACAACTTACTCACACACAACTTGCTCACACACAACTTGCACACACACACACAACTTGCTCACATACAACTTTCTCACATACAACTTGCTCACACACACACAACTTGCTCACTTGCTCACCACAACTTTCTCACACACAACTTACTCACACACAACTTACTCACACGCAACTTACTCACGCACAACTTACTCACACACAACAACTTACTCACATACAACTTACTCACGCACAACTTGCACACACACACAACTTACTCACACACAACTTGCTCACACACACAACTTGCACACACACACACAACTTGCTCACACACAACTTGCACACACACACACACAACTTGTTCACACACAACTTACTCTCACGGCGTTTTGCGTGGCAGGCGTGGCACTTCGTGACATCTGCCTTCACTTTGTGTGGCAGGCGTGGCACTTCGTGACATCTACCTTCGATCCACCTTCACTTTGTGTGGCAGGCGTGGCACTTGATGACATGGATTGTTACTTTGCGTGGCAGGCGTGGCACTTATGGCACTGGGTTGGCTCTGGTGGCGCGCTTGGTCAGCCATGGCGCCGTGACGCCGCGGCGTTTTGCGTGGCAGGCGTGGCACTTCGTGACATCTGCCTTCACTTTGTGTGGCAGGCGTGGCACTTGATGACATGGATTGTTACTTTGCGTGGCAGGCGTGGCACTTATGGACACACAACTTGCTCACACACAACTTGCACACACACACACACAACTTGCTCACACACAACTTACTCTCACGGTGTTTTGCGTGGCAGGCGTGGCACTTTGTGACATCCACCTTCACTTTGTGTGGCAGGCGTGGCACTTGATGACATGGATTGTTACTTTGCGTGGCAGGCGTGGCACTTATGGCACTGGGTTGGCTCTGGTGGCGCGCTTGGTCAGCCATGGCGCCGTGACGCCGCGGCCTTTTGCGTGGCAGGCGTGGCACTTCGTGACATCTGCCTTCACTTTGTGTGGCAGGCGTGGCACTTCGTGACATCTACCTTCGCTTTGTGTGGCAGGCGTGGCACTTGATGACATGGATTGTTACTTTGCGTGGCAGGCGTGGCACTTATGGCACTGGGTTGGCTCTGGTGGCGCGCTTGGTCAGCCATGGCGCCGTGACGCCGCGGCGTTTTGCGTGGCAGGCGTGGCACTTCGTGACATCTGCCTTCACTTTGTGTGGCAGGCGTGGCACTTCGTGACATCTACCTTCGATCCACCTTCACTTTGTGTGGCAGGCGTGGCACTTGATGACATGGATTTTTACTTTGCGTGGCAGGCGTGGCACTTATGGCACTGGGTTGGCTCTAGTGGCGCGCTTGGTCAGCCATGGCGCCGTGACGCCGCGGCCTTTTGCGTGGCAGGCGTGGCACTTGACGACTTGACGACTGGTCCCTTCTTCAGGTTCTGGAGAATAACGCAGCAGTGTTGCAGCTGGAAGCGGTCGTGCCACAAGGAACCTCCTGGCGTGACTTTCATGCCTTCGTCAGCAGGTACCATAAGAGTCAGTTTGAAACTGCTGTGGGCGACCTCGGCATGCTGCGTGCCGCGTGGGAGTCTGCAGCGGAGGTGTCGTTGCCATATGCCGCTTGGCTGTGTATCGCAGAAGTGCAACTGGAGGAGACTTTCTGGACTTTGTAACCGTCCGCGGTTGTCCGTAGTCGTCCGTGATGTTCGATGTGGCTGTTACCTTGTCTTGGACTTGATCCAGATTCCGTGTGCAGTATATACCGTTTATAGCCAAGGGAGCTAGCTTTGCTTGGATGGATTGACGCGCCGTGCGAAGATCTGGCGCCTGACGCGGCCATGTGATGGACAGAAAAAAAGATCACGTTCATGACAGATCAAAACACTTTCTGTGCAATCGGTTACACTGTTCTTGTGTTGCCTGCTTTCAGTGGGAGCTACATTACTACACTTGCCACAGTCGCTTGGCAGGTCCACCACGCTGCGATGTCGTGATCTTTGCTAGTGCTGTTGCAGCTGACGGTGCTCATGTAGCTGTGCTTCCGAAAAATGACACTGGCTCCGGTGGCACGCTTGGGTCGGCGTGGAACGCGGGGACGCCGCGGCTGTTGGCGTGGCAGGCGTGGCACTTGAAGACATCCACCCTCGTTTCACGCGGCATGCGTGGTACTTGGTGACATCGACTGGGCATGTACCTCTGCTGCATGTTTGCAGCGGATGAGATTGTCGTACCTGCGTCATCTGTAGCCATTTGACACCATATATATATATGCATCCATCCATCCATCCATCCATCCATCCATCCATCCATCCATCCATCCATCCGTCTATCCATCCATCCATCCATCCACATACATACATACATACATACATACATACATATATACATACATACATACATACATACATACATACATACATACATACATACATACATACATACATACATACATACATACATGCATACAACACAACGTGTCCATACACAACTTACTCGTACTTACTCTTCCACACACAACTTGCTCCACACCAATCCTTCACCATCTCTTTTCCCTTTCCTGCTATCTTTACTTTCTTTTGCTGCTTGTTAGAAGAAGTTGACATGTGGGGTTATCCGGTCCTTTAATTTTTTCATATTTATTTATATATGAGTATTAATTATATATATATATATTATATGTATTATATACACACCCCGCAAAGGACATTGCCATGATGCTTGATGTAATTCCGAGATTTCTATTTGCTATGTGTGCTTGGGCCATGCCGATGTTTCCTCAGGTCGACCCGCACAGGCTTGGCCGGCTTGGCATCTCGGTGTGCTCGGTGTGCTTTTGTTGTCTTCCAGGAGTTTTCAAACACTAATGAGCAGCAGTAGTTTAAGCTTCAATTTCAGATGTGATGTAAACGAGGCTGGAAGTGATCAGGCGCTTTTCTCACGCCACATTCTTCCGGGAGGGAAACTTCGTGGCAGACTCAGCCTCTAAGCCTTGTTAGCTTTGGATGCCTCAAGGACCGCTTCGACAGCGAAATTTGTCCGTATTCGCTGCCAATACTTATCAATACTCAGACTTTGCATCGATCATCACACCTGTAGCCGGCAGATTTGGCTGGCAGATTAAGGCAACATGACCCAATTGCACTGAGCTGGTTGACGTTTGCTGGTCTTTGAGTGCATTTCTAGGATGTTGATTTCAACTTTGGCGTGGCTCAACCACCAGCTATGTATTAATTTGAATAATCCAACCACCATTTCCGTACTGAGTTGGACGAGATTCTGCAGCTCCCATGGACTTGAACTCAAATCGGGACCAAATTGAAACCCTTACTTTGTGATGATCATCATCCATCATCATCCATCATCATCCATCATCACCCATCATCATCCATCATCATCCATCATCATCCATCATCATCCATCACCATCCATCATCATCCATCATCATCCATCATCATCCATCATCATCCATCATCATCCATCACCATCCATCATCATCCATCATCATCCATCAGCATCCATCATCATCCATCATCATCCATCATCATCCATCAGTATCCATCAGCATCCACCAGCATGCATCAGCATCCATCATCATCCATCACCATCCATCAGCATCCATCATCATCCATCATCATCCATCATCATCCATCATCATCCATCACCATCCATCATCAGCCATCATCATCCATCATCATCCATCATCATCCATCATCATCCATCAGCATCCATCAGCATCCATCATCATCCATCATCATCCATCATCATCCATCATCATCCATCATCATCCATCATCATCCATCATCATCCATCATCATCCATCACCATCCATCATCATCCATCATCATCCATCATCATCCATCATCATCCATCAGCATCCATCAGCATCCATCAGCATCCATCAGCATCCATCATCATCCATCAGCATCCATCATCATCCATCATCATCCATCATCATCCATCATCATCCATCATCATCCATCATCATCCATCATCATCCATCATCATCCATCATCATCCATCCTCATCCATCCTCATCCATCCTCATCCATCCTCATCCATCCTCATCCATCCTCATCCATCCTCATCCATCATCATCCATCACCATCCATCATCACCCATCATCATCCATCATCATCCATCATCATCCATCACCATCCATCATCATCCAGCATCATCCATCATCATCCATCATCATCCATCATCATCCATCATCATCCATCATCATCCATCACCATCCATCATCATCATCATCATCATCATCCTCATCCATCCTCATCCATCCTCATCCATCCTCATCCATCCTCATCCATCCTCATCCATCACCATCCATCATCATCCATCATCATCCATCATCATCCATCATCATCCATCATCATCCATCATCATCCATCACCATCCATCATCATCCAGTATCATCCATCATCATCCATCATCATCCGTCATCATCCATCATCATCATCATCATAATCATCATCATCATCATCATCAGCACCACCTTAAAAATTGCGATATTCTTGGCCAACGTTTTGGATTCCCCCATTTTGAGACACAACCATCTGAGGGAAACTCCTTGGCAGTACTGCGCGGTGCAGCGCTGTGTCACCGCTATACTTACTAATGTTTGTCCAAAAGGTGAGTTGTAGAATGTGCCGGGAATGAATAGTTTCATGATGTGACATGAACAGGTTGTACAATTGATATAATGCCGTCGAAACATGCACAAAGAAATGACGGTTGCAGATTTGATGCTATTCATTTGTTTACTAAAGAAATCGTATACATGGTTTGCGATTGCATATCATGTTGCGCAATATCAAAGCATGTCATATTACATCATATCATATCATATCATATCAGAATCATACCATGGTTTTTCTAGAATTATCAACAATCTCGATGCTGCCACCCTGTGCGTTTGATCTCTGCCATAACTTCCATGTCCCAGGATGGTCTGACCGGAAGCGCCGGGGGAGACTGGGCCAACTACACAGCATCTCCTTTGCGCGCCGAGTCCACTTAGGTGCCACCATTTTGGATCGGACCTGCCGAAC
>CAMXCT020004585.1:0-10000 GCA_947184155.2 Cladocopium goreaui | reverse complement strand
GGTCTGTTGATAGATAAGGGACTTATTTTCCTACGCAAATTTCTACATTTTCCCACCTGATTGCATGTCTCTCTCATTCATTAGTTTATCAGAGTGATACGTTTGGGTCAGCCATCGCAGCTGCAAACCGATCTTCACAAGGCAAACAGCGCGGTGGCAAGCAGCGCCAGCAAACCACTTACACAGGCGGGATGTGGATGATGTGGATGGTGTGTTTAGCACCAGGGTGCTGGTGTATCACATTCAGTTGGAGAGATTCGGTGCCATTGTTGAGGGTCGACCTGGACACGGGAATGGTAAGAAAGTAGCGGAAGTACAAGTTTCCATGTCGCGCTTACACACAGCTAGCCTTTTCAGAAGGAAGACACGTATTTGCCAGCCTAAAGGCACTATACCTTTCTTTATGCTGCAAGATGAAACTTCTATGCACGGTAATCTCCAAGATGAAGTTTTCCCAGATGAACCTGCATCTTGTATCATTGCACGGCACTGTCTTCCAAATTCATGGCAACAACACATTGCTGCAGATGCCACAGAACTTGCACAACCAAGAAAAAAAACGGCATGCTGGTAGTTTCATGTATTGACTGTGTCTATATGTTTTTTGATTGGAAAGTGCAAAAGAGCGAACATATACAAGCTCATGCGCCATTCACAAGCACTTTGCAGCGTTTTGGAACCAGAAAATAACGCAGGTATTTGCCGTGTTCTTTACCGCTTGCCTTCCAGAAAAAATGATTATCTGATATTCTATTCGATATTCCACATTTCCGAGATTATCCAGTACAACAACTAACAGTGCTAACTTGCAGAAGAACACGGTCGAATACAACAGAACAAAACCCATTGAAAGATTGCAAAGTTGGAGCCGAGTTGGGTCCAAAATGGCTTCAGCTAGCGTAAAATTCTGAGAGCGAAAAACGACATGAGCGAGCGCAAAGACGTTGGGTGGATTTGTTCCAGTCTAAGGCCGTCAAAGGGGATTGCATGGACAACTTTTTTCTCCACGCACAAACGTACATGTGAGATGATGATTGTTGCAGGGTTCAGAACTGTTTTCGAAAGGTGCCACTTATATCCTAAGAGCAAAACAAGGGGTGTTCCACTGCCCAAAGGGTGGAGATGTATTCCCATATCCGGTTCATTTGCTGATCTTCACTTTTTGTGGTTACTTCACTTTTTGTCAGCTTAAGCTTTCCTTTTTGCTGGCGAATTTCCTAGTTTTTGCTTCTAAAATCTCAAACTTTGGACCAGAAATTGACATGGTCTGGCCAAACTCTCAACGTATTGATGAAATTCATTTTGGGACTTGGGTACCCTCCGGTAATCAAACATGGCAATGGAACATCCACCATATATAGTTGGTTTTCCCATTAACGCTTCCATTTGCACGGGAATTTGTTCATTTCCATTTTTGATCACCGGAGGGTCAACCATGGTTTTTGCTTGGTGGCATCCCACATCCCCAGATTTATGCCTGCAGGCGCCAAGCAGCGTCACCGCTTCCCTTGCATTAGCCGGTACTGCGGTGGCGGCGTTGAGCGCCGGTAGCCGGAAGGTGAACCCGGCCATGGGATACCATCCATTTCTGGATTTGGGGCTGATTTTTGTTGGGTTTACCACATTAGAAAGGGAGTAGATGGGATTAGTAACGCAAAACATGCTATTACTGTACATATATACTATTTTTTTGTTGTTTACTGGGAATTATAAACATATGCATGTATCGGTGTCAATCACAAGCTCCTTTTTAAAGAGTTATGTTTGGAATCCGAGGTCATGTTCTATTCGGAGTTCTCGAAAGTCACACTTTTTCGCGAAAGTTTTGCATGTTGATCACCTTGGTTGAAATTCGAAGGGTGCCGACTTGGAATAGGCACATGGTGTGGACGTTTTTTTTTTCTCGGACGGCGACAGAAGGTCCTTATGAAACACGCTCGACTTTCTGCCCTGCAATGATCACCCGCTCGTTTTTTTTTGACGGGTGGCGCAACTGCCAACAACTTCTGCTTCGCACTGTAGATGTTTCTTGATCCTGATGAGCCTCCCACTTAGTATGCGATTGACACCGTTGGTTCATGGATTTTCCCCACTGGTGTTATCGGATACCTTTGGATACATTTCGTCAGATTGCAACAACTTGACCACGACAACAGCGTATTTCGTTGGTTGGTAGCGGTACCGACCCAAGAAACACTTTTCCCGAATGTGTAGAGAAGGGTTCTCGTTTGGGGTCTCCGGGTGGAGAGGTGTTCGTGTCAAAAAATAAACAGACACGGGCAAGTGTTCAAAGGAAATGTTGGATTGTGTGTGAGGGTAAGATGGGCACGAAACAACACAGATAGCACCGGTCAAATCTTCATCCAAAGTGCCAAAGTGGCTCTGAAGAAATCAGCTAATGTCAAGTTAGGATTATAAATCTACTGATTAATCAAGCACCACACACGAAAGTTGTGTTTCCTAATGACATCTACTTGTATCCCCCAATGTCTGTCCACTTTTTTGGGAAAATGATTATGATTCACCATTCAGAATCCGTGCAAAAGTAGTCACCTTTGGAGGTTTCAAACGTTGCGTAACCTTGTTTCGTGTGGCAGGCGTGGCACTTCGTGACATTCCAACATGTTTCACAATGTGTCGGAAGTCGTTCTGTGTGATAGGGGCAATACTTTCGCATTGTTTTCAAAAGACGAGGTGCATTTTTTGTGGCAGGCGCAGCACTTTGGAGATTTCCATAGTCATTTTGCGTGGCAGGCGCAGCACTTTAGACGAGTCGTGTTGCGTGTTTTTTGTGAATCGCATTGTCAAAACTGCGTCAAGTGGTGGCAATGTGCAAATCCATGGCAGGCGTTGCATTTTGTGAGATGTGATGAAAATTAACGGATGCCTCGCACGAAACATCCATTTTGAGGTCGTAGATTTTGGGGTTCATATGAGCACTCGCAGGAGAACGTCGATTTTGTGGCTACAAAGTTCGCGGAGGTCTCGCGCGAAATGATCGTTTTGAGGCTCCAACATGTCTAGTCTTGATTCTCTGGTTTTCTTGTGGCGTCGCCGTGCCTATGGTGGAAGCTGCACAACATTTCATTTTCGAAGGTTTCAACACAGGTTCTAATGTCGTTTTGCGTGGCAAGAGTGGCATTTAGTGACTGTCTCACGTGTCTGAAAAAGTGTCGAAAGTCTTTTTGTGTGACAGGCGCAATACTTTTGCAAGGTTTTCAGAAGATGACTTGCATTTTTCAACGCAGGCGCAGTTCTTTGGACGTGTCCATTTTTATTTTGCTTGGCGGCAAGTCGTGTTGCGTGTTTTTGGCGAATCGTAATGTCAGAGCTGCATGAAGTGTGCAAATTGCGTGGCAGGCATGGGAGATTGTGAGAGTGTCATTTTGTGTGGCAGGCACAGCATGTGGTGAAGATCCGTCGTGTGTGCAATGTTATTTTGCGTGGCAGGCGCAGTATTTGGGACACACTACTCTTACACTTTGCGCTTTACGCTTTACACTTGACGCGTGACACTCCACACTCCGCACTATACACTTTATACTTTACACTTGGCACTCCGCACTCTACACTTTACACACTCCACGCTCTACACACTCCTTTTACACTGTAAACTGTACACTTCACACTTTGCACTTGACACTCTACACCCTACACTCTACACCCTACACACACTTTACACTGACACTTTGCAGTTTACACTTTACACTTGACACTCCACTTTGCCTCCACACTCCACACTCTGCACTTTACACTTTACACCCTACACTCCGCACTCCTCACTACGCTTTACACTTTCCGCTTTCCACTTCACACTTGACACCCCGCACTCTATACTTTACACTTTACACTTTGCCCTTGACACTTGACAGTCCACACTACACCCTACACTCCACACTACAGTTTACACTTTACACTGTGCACCTGACACTTCGCACTTTACACTTTACGCTTGGCACTCCACACCCTACACCGTACACTCTACACTTTGCATTTTACACTCCACATTTCACTTTACACTTTATACTGCACACTTTGCACTTACACATCTTTACACTATATACTCCACACTCCACACTCTACACTTTACACTCCACACTCTACACTTGACACTCCACACTCTACACTTGACACTCTACACTTCACACTTTACACTCCACACTCTACACTACACTTTACACTTCGCACTCCGCACTCTACACTTTATACTTCACACTTTACATTGACACTTCACACTCTACACTCTACAGTCCACACTGTACACTTGACACTCCGCACTCTGCACTCTACACTCCACTCTCCACGCTGTAAACTGTACACTTTACACTCTACACTTTACACTCTACTCGCTACACTGTACACTTTACACTTTGCACTTTACACTTTACGCTTGATACACCACACACTAAGCCCGACACTTTACATTCCGCACTCGATACTTGACATTCCACACTCTTCTCGTTACTCTTTACACTCAACACTTGACACTCCACACTCTACACTCTACACTTTACACTCTACACTGCGCACTTTAGACTCCAGCCAGACTCTACGCTTTACACTCCACACTCCACACTATACACTCTACACTTTACACATCACATTCTACGCTTTACACTCCACACTCCACACTTCACACTTCACACTGTACACGTTACACTTCACACATTGCACTTTGCACTTTACACTTGACACTCCACGCTCTTCACTCTACAATTTACACCCCACACTCCTCACACTCCACAGATTACACATTACACTCCACACTCTACACTTTGCACTTTACACTCCGCACTCTACACTTTGCACTCCAAACTCCAGACTCCACACTCGACGCTTCACACTTTACACTCCGCACTTTACACTTGACACCCCGCACTCTACACTTTACACTTTACAATCCACACTCTACACTTTACACTCCGCTCTCTACACTTTACACTCCGCACTTTGCACGTTTAACTCGACACTTCACGCTCCACAATCCCAATTTCATACCCTTCACATTACATTCCCCACTCAACTCTCCACTGTCTTCACTGTCTTCACACTCGACACTCTGCACTCCACCCCGTTCCACACTCCACAGTTTACACTGGTACGGGAACAGGGGAAAAATGTACAAGACTGTTGAAATAACTTGTTTCACGAAAGAGTTTTACGTGACTGCATTCGGGTTCGTTGGTTTCCGTTGTTTCTGGTTGGTGAACAGCTATGATTGAGCCATGCGCGCACATATATCTATACTATACCTACATACCTATATTCCCATATACTATTTTAATATACACTATATTTACATATACATATCTAGTATATGTGTATATATATCGTGTGTATATGTATATATACACACTATATATAATATATATATATATATATGTATATATGTACATATTAATCTACATGTAGATACACGCGTAAGTGGGGTATAACTATGACAATTAACCATTTGCTCACTGGTCTGCTCCGTGGGCTGATCTGCGTGTCAGGCCTTTGCTAGCGTGGTTAAGCCACAGCTGGTGCGCTGTGGGGCAAGGAATTGGGGCAAGGTTTGTCAATCTGTCTGGTGTAGATGGGGGTTCTTGTATTTCCACATGTCGGATGGATGCCAAATATCAATTTATGATGGTTGGATAGTTGTCTTTTTTGTAGGCAGGATAGAAAATGTCGTATGTGAGGCCAGATGTGACCTTGTTGTCTGATTGCTTGATGAGTGTTGCACGGCTATGGCCCAGGACCCACAGGTGTGAACATTTACAGTGAAAAACATGTACATAACATCTTGCGTTCGTGCGTGACTTTTGTCATGATCAAGACTGCCATCCTTCTCTTCTTCCTGACCATCATCACCACCATCACAATCATGGATGACACCCTCACCGACACCATCATCATCGTCATCGTTGTCATGATCCGTCACAATTTTATTTATCATGATTACCGTTGTCATCTCAGTAGCATCATTGTCATCATTGTGACCCTCACCCATGACCATTTGAACATATCATTTTCCATTGTAGAAAGTAACGCTACCTTCATCGTCCCGCTTGCTGTCACCGTCGTCATCAAAATTCATAATGGTTATACATCGTGATCATCACCAGCCCCATGAGCAGTTCATAGGCTAACCATGATATCCATATCGTTGTGTTCACCGTGATCAGCGCGATGATATCGTGATGATCCTGACCTCGTCACAGCCGCCATCTTTTTCAGAACACCAACAGAAAAAACAGCAATGCCGCCGAGTGCAGCAAGGCAGTTAAAATTCCATTTTCGTGTCAGGTGACTCTGACGGCATTCGAAAATGAGCTGGGCGTTCAAGCTCCCGTGGGTTTCTGGGATCCCGCCGGCTTTACCGCCGACGGAAGCGTGGAGGACTTCAAGCGACGTCGCGCCACCGAGATCAAGCATGGTCGCATTTCGATGTTGGCCACCATGGGATACATCACCCCAGCGGCTTGGATTTGCTGAAGCTGTGCTTGAAAATCGTTTAAGATCATTTCAGTAAAGATCAATATAGCATGGTTTTTGTTAATGGCCATTTCTGCAATTCCACTGTAGTTGGGTGAACCTACTGGCAATGCGTTTTTTTCTTGAATGCGTCCCGATGAAACAATCCCCAGGAGATCACTGGCAAATTCCCTGGCTACTTATCTCCATCCGCCGGTTTGAAGTTCGCCGATGTGCCTAATGGTTTGGCTGCCATCTCAAAGGTCCCAGCCGCAGGACAGGGTTGAAACAACTGGATCCATCTGAACATCAAAACCATATATATATATAAATATTATATTAATGTAATATACATATATATATGTACATCCTTATTCATATAACATCCGTTAAACACGGTTGATATGTTTGTGCATACACTATGATAAAATGATAATGTTGATGGTTAAATATACACCATAACATGTTGCTTTGCTGATTTATGTGTGTCGTTTAAAGGCCCAATATGCCAACCCTGGAGGATGGGCTCAGATCTTGGCCTACATGGCTTTCTGCGAGGTCTCCCAGGAACAGACCCCAGGAACTGATGCGTATGCTGGAGACTTTGGATTCAAGGTGTTGACCGCTTCTGACCCGGCTGAGAAAACCAAAAAGCTTAATGCAGAAATCGCTAACGGAAGACTTGCGATGATGGCCATCATCGGCATGTTTTTCCAGGCGAGCAAAGGGTTCAGCTCTGTGCACATATTGTTTGTTACAACTCAACAAGAAACACCACAAAGAGTGTGGCTGAAAGAGTGCAACAATGTAGAGCATCAGCAAAACAGAATCAAGGTCGTTCAAGAAAGAAGCACAAATCTGTGTCAATTCGTATGGTGTGTTCTGAGTTTAGGAAGTTCGATTGTTTGATATTGTTTCAACATACTGCACATTACTGCGTGTGTCACCACTATACTTGCACTTGCATGGCAATAAGTTGAGTTGTAGAATATTCCGGGAATGAATAGTTTCATGATGTGACATGCACAGATTGTACAATTGATATAATGCTATCGAAGCATGCGCAAAGACGTGACACTTGCAGATTTGATACTACCCATTTTGTGTATTGACCAAATTGTATATACACATTGTTTGCGATTACATGTCATATCGTGCCATAGCATCTCATATCATTTCATTTCATATCATATCATATTGTATCATATTGTATCAGATAATGTCATACCATGATTTTGAAAGAATCATCAACAATCTCCATACTGCCACCCGGTGCTTTTGATGTCTGCCATAACTTCCATGTCCCAGGATGGTCTGACCGGCAGCGCCTGGGGAGACTGGGCCAACTACACAGCATCTCCTTTGCGCGCATTCGAGAATGAACTCGGCGTGCAGGCGCCCGTGGGTTTCTGGGATCCCGCCGGCTTTACCGCCGACGGAAGCGTGGAGGACTTCAAGCGACGTCGCGCCACCGAGATCAAGCATGGTCGCATTTCGATGTTGGCCACCATGGGATACATCACCCCAGTGACTTGGATATGCTGAAGCTGCGTTTAAAATCGTTTAAGATCATTTCAGTAAAGATCAGCAAAGTATGTTTTATGTTAATGTCCATGTCTGCAATTCCACTATGGTTTGGTGAACCTACTGGCAATATGTTTTTTTCTTGAATGCATCCCGGTGAAACAATCCTCAGGAGATCACTGGCAAATTCCCTGGCTACTTGTCTCCATCCGCCGGTTTGAAGTTCGCCGATGTGCCTAATGGTTTGGCTGCCATCTCAAAGGTCCCAGCCGCAGGACAGGGTTGAAACAACTGGATCCATCTGAAAATGAAAGCCATTTATATATATATATATATATTATACAGTATAGTTTAATTATGTATATAATAATTTATAGGTTCATCTTATATACACATTCATTTTCATATATCATCCTTTAAACGTGGTTGATATGTTTGTGGATAAACAATAGATGATAGATGTACTTATGATATGATAATATGCAATTTCATTATCTCCAAACCTACACTATAACTATGAGAGTATAAAATGTTGCTTTGCTGATTTATGTCGGTTTTTTAGAGGCCCAATATGCCAACCCTGGAGGATGGGCTCAGATCTTGGCCTACATGGCTTTCTGCGAGGTCTCTCAGGAACAGACCCCAGGAAGTGCTGCGTATGCTGGAGACTTTGGATTCAAGGTGTTGACCTCTTCTGACCCGGCTGAGAAAACCAAAAAGCTTAATGCCGAAATCGCTAACGGAAGACTTGCGATGATGGCCATCATCGGCATGTTTTTCCAGGCGGGGATAGGGTTCTGTGCGATTCTGTGCGCATATTGTTTGTTACAACTGAACAAGAAAAGAAACACCACAAAGAGTGTGGCTGAAAGAGAGTGCAACAATGTAGAGATATGTCGAGCATCAGCACAACAGAATCAACATCGTTGAAGAAATAAGCACCATTCTGTGTCAATTCGTATTGCGTGTTCTGAGTTTATGAAGTTGATGTCTTGCTGGCCACGTTTCAGCACACCACAAGTTTGATTGTTTGATATTGTTCTCACTGCTATATTTACACATATGCTTGCCAATAAGGTGAGTTGTAGAATCTGCCGGGAATGAATAGTTTCACGATGTGACCTGCACAGACTGTACCATTGATACAATGCCTTCGAAGCATGCAAAAAGACATGACATTTGCAGATTTGATACTATTCATTTCGTTGATTAAACAAACTGTATACACATTGCGCGCGATTACATTTGATATCGCGCCATCGCATATTCGATGATTTCATGTTCATTTGTATCATATCAAATCACATCAGATGATATCATATCACATCCTATCATATCGTATCATATTGTATCATATTGTATAACATAATGTCATACCATATTTTTCTAGAATCATCAACAATCTCGATACTGCCATCCTGTGTTTTTGATCTCTGCAATAACTTCCATGTCCCAGGATGGTCTGACCGGAAGCGCCTGGGGAGACTGGGCCAACTACACAGCATCTCCTTTGCGCGCATTCGAGAATGAACTCGGCGTGCAGGCGCCCGTGGGTTTCTGGGATCCCGCCGGCTTTACCGCCGACGGAAGCGTGGAGGACTTCAAGCGACGTCGCGCCACCGAGATCAAGCATGGTCGTATCTCGATGTTGGCCACCATGGGATACATCACCCCAGTGACTTGGATTTGCTGAAGCTGCGTTTAAAATCGTTTAAGATCATTTCAGTAAAGATCAGCAAAGTATGTTTTTTGTCAATGTCCATTTCTGCAATTCCACTATGGTTGGGTGAACCTACTGGCAATATGTTTTTTTCTTGAATGCATCCCGGTGAAACAATCCTCAGGAGATCACTGGCAAATTCCCTGGCTACTTGTCTCCATCCGCCGGTTTGAAGTTCGCCGATGTGCCTAATGGTTTGGCTGCCATCTCAAAGGTCCCAGCCGCAGGATAGGGTTGAAACAACTGGCTCCATCTGAAAATCAAAGCCATATAAGCCATATATATAAATATACAATTATA
>CAMXCT020004584.1:0-34123 GCA_947184155.2 Cladocopium goreaui | reverse complement strand
CTGCATGAAGGCTGCGACATGGATTTGTTAGCAGATTTTCTCCATTTTGGCGCTAGTGATTTTCCTTCTAAAAATCCTTTTAAAAAGTGCTTCAAAATCGTCTTTTTTTTCGCTCTGGCGTCGAGATCCGGTTTTGGAGCTACAATTTCCGATGCCATTGCGCGTAATTCTCTTGTGTTTTGCAACTCAGTCTCCGCAGATCGCATTGGAATGGCTGCGTCAAGGTTGCTTCTTGCTTTGGCTGCATGCGTAATCTCTTTTGCAGCTGGATCTCGTACATCGTCTTGGACTGGCTGCATGAAGGCTGCGAAATGGATTTGTTAGCAGATTTTCTCCACTTTGGCGCTAGTGTTTTTTTGTTGCACGTAGGTTTAGAGCAGTGTGAAGTGTGGGGCGTGAAGAGTGCAGTGTGAAGTGTGCAGTGTGAAGGAAGCAGTGGGAAGTGAGAAGTGTGAAGTGTGGAGTGTGAAATTTAAGTTTGGAGTGCGAAGAGCGCAGTGTGAAGTGTGAAGTGTGAAGTGTGAGGTTTGGAGTGTGAAGGAAGCAGTGAGAAGTGTGAAGTGTGGACTGTGAAGTGTGAAGTGTGAGTGAGGTGTGGAGTGTGAAGTGCGAAGTGAGAAGTGTGAAGTGTGAAGTTTGGAGTGTGAAGTTTGGAGTGGGAAGGAAGCAGTGAGAAGTGAGAAGTGTGAAGTGTGGACTGTGAAGTGTGGAGTGTGAAGTGCGAAGTGAGAAGTGTGAAGTTTGGAGTGTGAAGGAAGCAGTGAGCAGTGAGAAGTGTGAAGTGAGAAGTGTGAAGTGTGGACTGTGAAGTGTGGAGTGTGAAGTGCGAAGTGAGAAGTGTGAAGTGTGAAGTGTGAAGTTTGGAGTGTGAAGGAAGCAGTGAGAAGTGTGAAGTGTGGACTGTGAAGTGTGAAGTGTGAGTGAAGTGTGGAGTGTGAAGTGCGAAGTGAGAAGTGTGAAGTGTGAAGTTTGGAGTGTGAAGTTTGGAGTGGGAAGGAAGCAGTGAGAAGTGAGAAGTGTGAAGTGTGGACTGTGAAGTGTGGAGTGTGAAGTGCGAAGTGAGAAGTGTGAAGTTTGGAGTGTGAAGGAAGCAGTGAGAAGTGAGAAGTGTGAAGTGAGAAGTGTGAAATGTGGAGTGTGAAGTGTGAAGTGTGAAGTGCGAAGTGCGAAGTGAGAAGTGTGGACTGTGAAGTGTGAAGTGTGGACTGTGAAGTGTGAAGTGTGAAGTGTGGACTGTGAAGTGTGAAGTGTGCAGTGTGAAGTGTGAAGTGTGAAGTGTGAGGTTTGGAGTGTGAAGGAAGCAGTGAGAAGTGAGAAGTGTGGAGTGTGAAGTGTGGAGTGTGAAGTTTGAAGTTTGGAGTGCGAAGAGTGTGCAGTGTGAGGTGTGGAGTGTCGAGGGAAGGACACGGTCGGGACAGGTTGTCTTTGAACTATAGGTCATTTATGTTTGGGAAACTTCCGCCGCCGGCTTGCCCGGGTCTATGTTACAACGCTGGTCAATTCATCTTCAGTCCACAGATCTCTACATGATGATTGACACTGATCAAGGCACTCAAATTTTGGATAACCTACCGCACTCCTTCCTCGACATCCTCAACTGGTATTATCCAAATTGGCAAACCCACCAACACCTGGACGCTTTTACATCGCGCTCTTCGTCTACCCTTATGCATAATTGACACCTCATCCTGATCCTTCCGATACAGGCTTATTGGTCCAGATCCAAAGCATCCCACGTGGACATCCTTTCTTCTCGCCTATCAGATCGCCGACATTGTGAGACGGCTTATTTATGCTATGGCCAGAAAGGAAAAAGGGTATTCTTACGCACCTCATGTCATGAAGTTATTATGTGGAATCTCGTTTGAATCACAGTCGGGTTAACCAGGTCCAAATCTCTCACCATAGTGGTTTCTCCCCTGGACATGATAGGGTTGATTGGCATGGCACAAGTACTAGCTACCCTCGCCTATGGAATCAAAGGTTTACGCACGGGCATCTCGACGTGGGACTGGCCTTACTTCCATGACGACCCACAACACGAAAACACCAGCCAAATGGAACGATGGTCACTGAATCAAGCCCCCACATGGACAGCCCCCCCTTGGCCACAGCCAACCGCCACTACAACACCAACAACCAACTTGTCCAAAACACGCGATACAGACTCATCCTTGCCAAAGCATCCAACTTCGACTGGCTCACTCGCGACAAGCATGCAATGCGTGACCTCAGCGCAGTTGCCAAGGAAGGCTCGCATCATTGGGTGCCTATACAGGACTTGCCTTTCGATGAGATAATCTTTTTTGCATATGCAGCCGACCATTCATCTCGACGCACATATGTCTGTCTGCTCAGGCCTGTATCATGCGCGCAGCGGTCGAATCCTGCAGCAATCCGGACCCAATCAAGAGGTAACGCCCCTGCCCGGCATTTTATTTAGTCCTAATGGAATAAACGTGGGGGTCCCACAACTATATACAAAGCAACCATATATATGACTTATAAAGTAAGTATATATATACAGTTGCCAAAAAATACGCGACGTGAACCCTTTCACTACAATTCGTCGTTCACCTCATCATGGAGGTCACATTCAATCCTCATATATCCATCCTCATTTTCTCTTTCCCTTCAAAACTTTCTCTCCATCCAAAAAAAATTAAAAATCGCCTTCACCGAAATCAAACGGAAAACATGCACTGACACATGACAACTTCAAATGAACAACCGCTGTGGCTGCCTCAATCCTTTTTCTGCAAGCAACGGGGGAAATCCTTTCAAAGTCTGTTGCCGTCATCGCACGGCAGGGTTAGGCTTCGTGAAGTCGGGGCTGCTGCACCGCTACCCCCATAGGAGGGGAAACATCAGTCAGGGTATCGGAACACCGTTCCATATATGTGCCCCAAGCGGCCCATGTGATGGCCGACAGCGAGGCTTGGGCCGCAGCAGTCAAAATTACCAAAAATTCCGACTTCCATCCAGTTGTACCGATGTACCATAGAAGTCACGACCACGAATGGTGTGTGGAACAAGGTCGGCTCCTACCGACATCAAAGAGAATTGGAGGACCATATATTGAGTCCTTCAGTCCCTATGAGAATCCTCAATGGTATCCTGGCTGAGGTCAACATGACCAGACATGAACTACGTTGGGCGGTGGGTGGGTGAATTTTCCCACGCAGGTTTGAACCAAACTGCCCGAAATAAAAACAGTTGTCAAAAAAAACCCAGGTGTTTGATTTGAGCAACTGACATGTTTCTCAGGAGAGGAGGAAATCAAAGAAAAGGAGGAGAGGAGGACAATGCAAACGACCCATAAATTGTAGTTCCTGTTGTTCACATCGCCAAAAGAGTTTAACCCCCACTAAGACTTTTGCCAAACAAAAGTCTTTTATTCCAACGGCCAAATAAGGTTACCATCTTTGTTCCAAAGAGTGATAACTTATTTAGTCCTAATGGAATAAACGTGGGGGTCCCACAACTATATACAAAGCAACCATATATATGACTTATAAAGTAAGTATATATATACAGTTGCCAAAAAATACGCGACGTGAACCCTTTCACTACAATTCGTCGTTCACCTCATCATGGAGGTCACATTCAATCCTCATATATCCATCCTCATTTTCTCTTTCCCTTCAAAACTTTCTCTCCATCCAAAAAAAATTAAAAATCGCCTTCACCGAAATCAAACGGAAAACATGCACTGACACATGACAACTTCAAATGAACAACCGCTGTGGCTGCCTCAATCCTTTTTCTGCAAGCAACGGGGGAAATCCTTTCAAAGTCTGTTGCCGTCATCTCCCCCATTTCAGGAAACCCAGCAGACCATGATTTCCCTGATAGCTTGCCAACTGATTGCCACTTTCAAAGCACCCCGATCTCTCATCAAAGAGTCTTCGAGGCGACTAGGTGCATCCGCTATGTTTGATGCGCTTGGCACACGAGAAAACCAAGACTTAATCTGCAATTCCCTCTCGTGCCTGGTGAAAACCCGGACCATGCCATCAGCGACTCCCGTCGCTCCATAGGCTTTTCAGGAAAAATGACTTACCAGCCTCGTTATCCAAGTACCCACAAACCTGCGCATGCTCGCAAGTGGCTCCCCAAAGGAGTAGGCTACCAGGATCGGCGTCACCTCGAGGACATACCAGAACTCCTCCGATACTGCCAGTTTTTGGCACCATCAGGGCCCTCGCAGGCACCATCCGCGAAGACGACCCAAGACATGAGGCAGGTCGGAGTCAGCTTCAAAGGAGGCGCTTTGAGCACCCTATCTCTCAAGAAACAACGGTCCCTGATTTCACGTGGTCGCAAGACAAACGGTATCGACTCCCGCAACGACAAATCACCCAAAATTTTCGCTGCTTCATTGGCACCCGGCCCCAAAGCGAAAGTTCAAACCAGTGCAAATCGGCCCCTAAGTGACTCCGCCTGTTTTTTGCGGTAACACATGAAGCTCTAAGGATATCATCCAGCCCGGCGCCAATCTATTCCCGCCTTTCTGAGTGTGTCCAATCCGGGCTTCCGCCCTGCAGAAGTCATCTCAAGTCAAGCTCTACCCCCAAAACTCTTGAAATGCTTGGAAAACCTGTTGCTTTGCTCCCTTCACGGGCTACCTCGATTCCAAGCAAGTCAAACAAATTGTCAACCTTCTTCGACGTGTTGCTGATCAGCATGTCTCTGCAAAACTGTACAATCGTCAAATTACGCCGTCCATGCCAAACGAAACATCACTAAGCCAACGCACCAGACTGCCAAACTGGTGCGGAGAAAACCTCCTACTGAGCTGCCAGACGCACCAGTTTTCTGTCTGCTTCTGCAATGCCGTATTGCTTATGAGCATGCTTCATATCGTACGTCCTCCAGGACATGCCTTCCAGTACAAGTCCCTTCTGAGAAAACTGCAACATCCATGTCAGAAAGCAGCTGTCTCATCAATTGCATGCATCTTGTAATTTGCGACCACACCCAGGCTCCATTAACTCCTCCAATCGATCAGTCATCGATGACCCGCAGCTTTCCGGCCCTCTGCAATAGTCCAAACCGTTTGGCCCAGAATACCCGGTCAGGGTTGGAGTTGTCATCCACCCATATGTAACCTAAAGCCACTTCCTCCAGAATATTATCCCAGGTCTGCCGCACTATTTCGTCCACATCATTCTCAGCGCTACGCTGGCTGATGACGGCCCTATTCAAACCCTTTGTAAGCTTCTTCAGCGTGTCCACTGAAAACTGCGGACGCTCAACACGAGGAGGGAAAAACACCAGTTTTTTCCTGCCACCCTGTTAACTTGAAACCAAACGATATGTCCTTTACCAAGTCCTTGTCAGGGTAATCCAACTCCTCCAACATCTCACGCAAGAGAAGCAACCTTTTTGTTTTGCAACAACCCCTGCAAGGGCTCCGGCATATTCCGCTTGAATTGCTGTTCCGCCTCACCAAGCTACCTTGCTCTTACCGTCCACCTTGCCAGCTGTCTGCACCTCACCAAAGCCAGCTCTGCGAGCTCCACCTCCAAGTTGCCCCTGAGCACCTGAGTTACTAAGATGTCCCTGAGCACCTGAGTTACTACCTCAGGCAAATGTAGCGACATGCCTCTCGGATGCCCACATTTAACTGCTCTGTTGCAAAAAACCACTGGTGATCTCGGGATTCCAAACTGTGATACAGTCCCCACCTGTTCCTCAGAAAAACTTGCAACTGACCTATGAAAAACTGCACCATCAACCCGAACTTTACCCCGCTTAGCCAGTCGTTGATGCACCAGCTTTGCACTGTGCACCAGAATTTCGTGCTATCTTTCCGTACGCCCCCATGACAACAGCTGTCAACATTCACATCATACACACCGATGTCCTGTACCAAGTCAGCTGGATTGGTTCTCACATGTGCCCTTGAAGCTGTCCCACAAGCAGGCGTAAAGTGCACCCATGCAAAAAATTGTCTTGCTCTGCGCCCAAAAAGGATCGCAACATGCCAAGCTCCGCTTCCTTTGTTACATCACCAATAAAAATACGATTGCCCTGCGCTCGTCATGTGGTCTTGCTCCCTCCTATGCTGCGCACGCCAATCCTGTTGCCACGCTTGTGACAAGCGCACTGGCCCAGCGTACCGCTCAACCAACAAAAAGTTTGTCAGGGGCTTTCCTGCCTAGCTGCCCATCTTGGGCGTGTTCCCAGCCACTTTAGGTGTGCCAAGGTCGCCCTCCTGTGAAACCTGTGTATTTTGCGTAGTCCGAAGTTTACTTCTTGGCCTCCTGCAGTTTAAATTCCGTTCCACGATACTTTTAACATGTTGCTCATGCATTGTGCTGCCCGCCACATTGTTGCCTGGCAACTGTTGACGCACCTGTGAAAAACTTGCTGCACCCTTGGCCATTTCTTAGGAATTGACTCGGCAGGTAGCCAAGCCACGACTGGAAATCTTGCATCTAATGCAAATATGCGGCCCTTCTTGCACCGTCCATCTGCCACTGGCTCCTCGCAACCGCCTCTTTTAAGAATGTAAGCCCAACAAATGGGCCTCCCTTGATCATCTTGTCGCTTGCAATCCTTGAGCTCTGGCGGGCACAAGGCTTTCGCCTTGTTAGACTGTTTTCCATCTCTTCGCGCTCTTTCCTGTCCCCTTTTGGGGTTGAGAACAAACCATCCAACGCATCATTGTCCATGATTTCTAAGGCGACCACTGTACCTATCCAAGTCATCCACAATGCCAAAAAGTCTGCACTGACCTTAAAGGTCGTCCCACGGCAAGCGCTGATGTCTCTGATGGACAGGTATGGAGAGACACACATGCAGGAGAAATCACTGTAACACCAAAGGCACCAGGTAACTGAAAAATCTGTAATCCAACTAATCAGTTGTACCAGTCATCCAATTCCCTCTGAGTGCCATGAAATCAGCCACGGCCATTCGGAACTGGTACACGTTGTGTACCAGGTTCGAACGGTCACGCCCAAGGGTGTTTCGAGTAACAGAAAAGATCCACTGATCCCTCATCAGGGAGGGACATACACCTATATGTCCCTTCCTGAGGAGGGTATCATCAACCGGGGCTCGCCATTCTTTGGAGGGACAGGCATCGTAGCGGAAGAGGAGTTTGGCATCGTGATTAGGGAGTGACAGCAAGGGCATTGTAATGCAGGTATCCACATCAAGCGTGGCATCGCTTTATTCATCGGTGAGTCGTGTCACTCAGTCTGTCACCTGTTTTGCTGCAAATCAAGTGCCATGGCCAAAAACAGACCACAGTCTGCCTTCAAGGTTTGTTCCATTGTGAT
Source organism: Cladocopium goreaui (assembly GCA_947184155.2). Lineage (NCBI taxonomy): Eukaryota > Dinophyceae > Suessiales > Symbiodiniaceae > Cladocopium > Cladocopium goreaui. Next base: position 26,831 of record CAMXCT020004584.1, on the reverse strand, counting down.
CCTGCTGTATCCATCCTGCGCCACTTTTGTAAAAGAATAAGGAGGTATTGCACCCATCTTTGATGAACACCCTAATCGATGAGCCTGCACCGATCCAGTGAAATCCCGCGCCTCTCAAGCGCCCCTTGTGGTTGTAGCTCCGTGCTCTGGTTAACTTTTTCATCGTCTTCAGCTGCCGTAACCTGATTCACAGCCACTTGCAACTTGCGTCCACCTTCAACTGAAGAGTCCATAGACACCTGCCCAAACCATTGTTGATTGTGCCACAGGGCTGATCAACTCAGTTTGAACTGCCGGCGTCTGTGGTGTGCCAACAGCAAACCCGAGGTAGAAAACGTCTTAAGGTTGTTGCGGGCCACCGTTGCCTTCAACCATCCTGTCGCATAAATCTTGCCGCAGTGCACTGAAACGCCGCTTGCGAATCCACCAGTGCCATGACTTGCCCGCCCTTCTATCAATTTCAGCGGTTTGACAACACCATCGTAAAAGAAAAGTTTTCCATGCCAACCCCTCGCACAATCACTACATTCAAGGCAAGACAACTGAATTTCAAAGTGATGCCGCCACTGCAACCACATGACATGCCATGTGCTGTGCAAAGAAAGTTTATGACATCGAATTGCATGCTGAGCCCGTGCCACGACGGATTGACGCTTTGGGTCCATACAAAGATCCTCCCAATGCGCCCTAATCCCATCTTCGACATCAACAAGAACCCTGTGAGCACTCAGCTCGGTTCAAACGATTTACAATCGCCCATGTTTTGCCATGCTCATGCACTCCAAAACATTTTCCTCAGAAAATTGACAACGCTGCTGCAGGTTTTTTGCCTTTGCATCATGCTGTCTCAAAGGTTTCACGTTTCGTGCCCTGTCACAACTCTGTTGTGGCTCCGCACATTGCCATCTAGCTGGCTCAAGTTGCCAAACACGACTTCTGACAAACCAGCCCTTATATGACATGAGACAGCAACAAGGTCTGAAAGAAAAGCTTACCTGCAGACAATGCACCGTTTTTTCAACACTCAATGCAGTCGCATCGACATGACATAAAGGTTCAGGCCCGGCACATTGCCCTCCCACGAAGTTCATGCCGTATGTCGTCTCCCGTCAAGACGGGTCACATGAAACTCCTTCTTATGAAACATAGAACTTGGGTACCATGACAGACTGGCTTTTCCAGTTCAAACCTACCTCAAATCTGCACATGCTGAAAATGAAACATCACCAAATCTGCTGTTCAGTTTGGTTTTTGCCAAGCACTCAGTGTCCTTAAAGACCGCACCGTCGAAACACTGCCTGCATTTAATTATGTCAACCGTACATCTACACCACCTTTTTGGTAGCTCTCTGAAATCTTTCTGCCGCAAGCCAAGACCCTAACATATTCCTCCGGGGCCAAATGAACGGTCTGGAATTTCACATGTTTCCAAGCATCAACACCCCTGAGGAATGAGCAAGGTACGAGTTGGGTTCTTCGGCATGACAACGGCATTGTCGTCACTGCAGCTATCACTGCAAGTTGTAACATGGTCTGACGAAATGTTCACAACCTAACCTGCCTCAAAAACACCACTGGATGCCAAAACCAACATCCTGTTCCACTTGCAAGTTTTCTGCAACATCACCACCAATCGACTCTGCACCAGGGCCCAGGCTCCGAACAGAGCGTCCGTTTCGAGTGACGTCAGGTCTTAACTTGCCAGTTCTAATGTCAGTTAGACATGTCTCTAGCACCCTGAGCGGGCGAGATGCCCCATCCCTGCTGTATCTCAACGCCAAGCGTACTTGGTCAACATGATACCCCAACGCAAGTCTGTTTTCAAAATGCAACCATACTTTACAAGGTACGACAGTGCTGTTGCCTTATAAGAGTGTGAGGAATACTTCAAAGGCTCCGACAGGTTCAGCACTTCCACCTTCGGCTTCAACAGCAATGTCAACCAACTGCCTGCCTCCTTAGTGCTTAGCAGCCTGACAGTTGCCTGGACATGTTCATCAGGTGCCGGCATCAGAGGCTGACATGACAGGCCATCAATTTTCCAACTGCAACCTTGCACGCATCCAAGCATCAGCCCAGTTGCGCTCTCCACTCCCAGCCCAGGCGCCGTCAACGGCAAAAGGAATGTCACATATTCAAAGCACGACATGTTTCGTTGACAGCAGCGGAGCATTCAACATAACAAATTTGTCCGTCCAGGTCCAATTCCCATTCACTATGTTGAGAATGCTGTGCATCACTCCAATGAGCCCTGCCGTAAACGCAAGCAAAACCATGCCAGCAAACAAATGTTCCTTGGATCCTCATCTGAATCAAACACATGATGCAACGTCAGTAAGTGCTCGACCCTGAGTGGTGGCGCCTGTCTGATGATGTTCACTCGCAGTGGCGTAGCAACTCCCATGCACCTCCTGTTTTTTCGTGCACGGCTCCAAGCCCACCACTCCAAACATATGCCGGACAATTGTCACATCTTCCAGCACCGACCTAAGTCGACAACTTGGCACGGCATCATTCCTCTGTCTGCAAAGGTGATCATACAAGTCCTCTTCACTGCAAGGAAAAAGCACGTCCATGTTTGTGCAAATCATTGACCAGACGCGAGATGCTATTGCATCTCTTCAGAAGGGTGGTCGGTGCCTTGTTGCGCAAAACATCAACCACAATCTGACACTGAGACTTAGGGTCCACCTTGTTCTTGACCTGCACAAATGATTGCATCGTCACCATCCCAAGACATTGTACAGCCGTGCCATAGTCCCACTGCGGTCTTCCACATGCTGTCCCGCTGCTCTCGCAACGTTTGTACAGAACAATTGGACAGAACAATTGGACACCCCATCCATATAAGTGGCATGCTTGAGCCTTTTGTCAAGTTCCAAACCTCCTTTCAGCTGCATCGTCCAAAAGCTCCACCTCACCTGTAAGCAAAGGCACCACAGGTCGAGGTAAACCCAACGTATTTGTAAGAACAGCTGAGGTAGAGGCATCAGAATCGTTCCCAGAAATTTCACCCCAAAAAACCATGCTCCCAGAACTGTTGCAGAAGCTTTGCACCAAGCTGTTGCCATGACCGCTCCAGCGCATTGTCAGACTTGTAGCCACTTGACAGCGCAGGCTGAGTCTCTGAAACCTCTGTAAAGACCAGGAGAATATGACTCCCTGCGTGAATGCCCGTTGTCCCAATCTCTCCAAACAGTTCGGCCTCAACGCATGCCCCCATTGAAAATTCCAAACCAACGTCCTTATCAGCACCCTCATCTGAAGTCATTCCAGATTACAGTTTTGCCAGGCAAAAATCTCATGCCATCGCTAAAACCCCCCTGCTGAATTTTCCCACGCAGGTTTGAACCAAACTGCCCGAAATAAAAACAGTTGTCAAAAAAAAACCAGGTGTTTGATTTGAGCAACTGACATGTTTCTCAGGAGAGGAGGAAATCAAAGAAAAGGAGGAGAGGAGGACAATGCAAACGACCCATAAATTGTAGTTCCTGTTGTTCACATCGCCAAAAGAGTTTAACCCCCACTAAGACTTTTGCCAAACAAAAGTCTTTTATTCCAACGGCCAAATAAGGTTACCATCTTTGTTCCAAAGAGTGATAACTACTTCTTTGATGGCTGGAGAGTACGACCCTGCATGGACATTCCGACCGACCTGCCCAGGACGCAGGATCCACCCGAACATGACACCCAGCTCTCAGCGGCAACTTCTCCCTGCTGAACCACCACAGACATCGGACGAAGAAGCCCGAGACATACTTGCCAAGGCAATTCGAAACCAGGCTGAGGATGGACCTAGCACATGGAGGGCAGCAATTCGAGCATATGAGTACAGAGGAGGCCCGCACATGCGAAGCCTGATTTCAATTGACTTTCCGGCCCCAGAAATGGAACCTGAAAGCGCACATGTGGTATCAGCTGTCTGCGTTCCCTAGCTCCAATGTGGCGATTTGCGATGCAGCAACACCCAGGCAACATTCACCAATCCTTCGCTACTCCGCGCTACTCCGCTACTCCGTGCTATGTTTTAATTCAATTACCGAATGTAATTGACACGATATCGAAACGATGGCGGAGTAAGAAAGCCTTCAATACTTCACCTTCCCACATCTTTTCCTAAGCAGATTCCTACTCCATCCCGTTTTAAAGTTATACTATTAATTAATAACGGGATTGACTGAAAAGATCATGATTCATCTTCTTTCTGGGCTGAAAACTTCGGTAGGAGTCTAGAGGGGCAAGGGGACCCAACAAGGGGCAGTAGAGTATTCAATACAATCATTCAAATGGAAGCCGGCCACCTGCGCGAAAACCCACAAACTCCGCAACAGCAAGAAACACCTCAAGCAATCACCTAAGGGCTGCAAAAGGCTGATGGGCCTTCTTTTAGCGGCAAACAATCAAGCCACCAGACGCAACGAAATAATAAGAAGCTAACTTCAAGTGGGTTCAAGCAGCAACCGATATGCACCCCGCTTGCCCCAACAAGAAACAAAATCATCTACAAAACAGCTTGCTCCGACGGACCCAATTCTGGGTCCCGAAAACCTTCTCAAAACCGGCTTCGCTCAAAAGGGCCTCCCTAGTTGCCCTTCCGGTCGCCATAAGCCACAAAGTTTCATTGAAACCAAAACTTTGCGCTTCTGCAACCCTGATACAAAAAATTTCAAAAACTGAACCTAAACACGGTTCAAAAATGGGACCGCCTGGCGGTCCCATTTTTGGGACCGCATGCACAGCTTAGTAAAAGAACAAAAGAAAAGCACTTTCACGGTCCCATTTTTGGGACCGTCTGGCGGTACCAAAAATGAGACCGCAAAATCGCAAAATCCACAGCAAAGGCCGACCCTTGCAACAAACAAAAAATTACAACTGGGTTTACTTAAGCAACCAAACTAGATTTGGAACAGAGGAGGCCCGCACATGCGAAGCCTGATTTCAATTGACTTTCCGGCCCCAGAAATGGAACCTGAAAGCGCACATGTGGTATCAGCTGTCTGCGTTCCCTAGCTCCAATGTGGCGATTTGCGATGCAGCAACACCCAGGCAACATTCACCAATCCTTCGCTACCCGCGCTACTCCGCTACTCCGTGCTATGTTTTAATTCAATTACCGAATGTAATTGACACGATATCGAAACGATGGCGGAGTAAGAAAGCCTTCAAAACTTCACCTTCCCACATCTTTTCCTAAGCAGATTCCTACTCCATCCCGTTTTAAATTTATACTATTAATTAATAACGGGATTGACTGAAAAGATCATGATTTATATTCTTTCTGGGCTGAAAACTTCGGTAGCAGTCTAGAGGGGCAAGGGGGTCAACAAGGGGCAGTAGAGTATTCAATACAATCATTCAAATGGAAGCCGGCCACCTGCGCGAAAACCCACAAACTCCGCAACAGCAAGAAACACCTCAAGCAATCACCTAAGGGCTGCAAAAGGCTGATGGGCCTTCTTTTAGCGGCAAACAATCAAGCCACCAGACGCAACGAAATAATAAGAAGCTAACTTCAAGTGGGTTCAAGCAGCAACCGATATGCACCCCGCTTGCCCCAACAAGAAACAAAATCATCTACAAAACAGCTTGCTCCGACGCACCCAATTCTGGGTCCCGAAAACCTTCTCAAAACCGGCTTCGCTCAAAAGGGCCTCCCTAGTACTTGCATGCCATGGTCCGTCAGCACGGCCCACAGCTCCAGAAGTACAGGAGGCCTTAAAAGAACGTCACACGCAGCAAAGGCATCGTGCAGAACCCCATGTATGGGCTGCGCCTCATCATCAAGGAGGACGTCTTGCCCCTGAGCGACCACCTAAATTAAAGCCCCAGCAGAAGTTGCCAAGTGTGAACTCCTAGCGCCTGAAACATGGCATTGCAATCGCTGTATATCAACCTCACAACCACGATAGATGTGCCTATCTCAGGCACAGTGCTGTGTTTCTGCAATGGAATCGTGACGGCGGACTGTGTACAGGTCCCATACCAGTTCGCTTTTGTGGCCCACAACCAATGGCGGCCATTTGCATGCATTAATCAGTTAATTTACCGGTTCTATTGAACGATCTGGCGAAAGCGTTGGACGGAAAAAAAAGTGCCTCTCTCAGGCACAGTTATCCAAACGGAGACGGATATCGAGCAGAACGGGACGGATGCCTTGAAGACTCGCTAATGCCTGGAGGATGGCCATTGCATTTGGACGGAGCTGTCAAACAATTTTTTTTCCGTCCAACGCCTTCATGGCTTTCGCCAGGTCGTTACACACGTTCAACTGCAGCAAAAAAAGATGAATTGTAAATTAGCATGCAAGGCCGTCAATTCGTCGATAGCCTCAAAAGCGCTGGTAATGGACCAATACGGAGCTGTCAAACAAGATGTCTCCTTTTTCCGTCCAACACCTCTTGGCTTTCGCCAGATTGTTCCACACGTTCAGGGCGTGCAAACCATCCATGGGTATCCCATGTTGGTCAGTAGGACCGTTGAACGGTGCAGGAAGGCACGTGCAGGTTGGGCATGGGCGGAATGTTGGACCATCAGCCGTGGGTATCCCACGTGGACGGTAGAGCGTATATAGACTGAAATTGCGTTAGGTGTCCTCGCGGCTCAGTTGGTAGGGCGTCGTTCTTGACGGCGCTGACAGACTGCCGGTGGTGGTTCGATTCCCTGCTGGTCCGCGAGTAAGTCTCAAGACCGCAGACCCGCCGAAAGGCAACGGGCTCGGGCCAAAAAAAAAAGAGCTACTGAAATTGCGTTGGAGGCAGCGCGCGATTCGTCGTTTCCGTATGACTGCTTTGGCTTTCTGATGAGGCAGAGGCTCCTTGCTGCCTTCCCGGGCGCCCTCTCTGGCCTCCGCCTGCTGCCTTCCCCCTCGTCCTTGTTCGTTCGTTGGCTTCCACTGCCCGCTTCGCTGCCTTTGTGTGTTTTGGTTTGTGGTTTGTTGTCCCTTTGTTTTGGCCTTTTGTTGTGTTTGTTGGTTTGTTTTTGTCTGGTGCTTTTGGTCTGCTCTTCCCTATTTTTTTGTTGGATTGGTGGGCTGTGCTTGTTGCCAGCTTACTAATGTGACTCAGCACTGCTTGCTGGCCCCAACATCACACACACTAGACAAGAATGGATCATTATATGATCCGGCAGGAACTGAATCCTGAAACATGCAAACCAGCCTAGATCGTTAGATTAATAAAGGAGCCACATGAGGTACTTCTCGAAAACGATGTAGGGCATCCAATATTGTCAAACGTAGTCATAACCAGAGTCCATAGAGTTTTGACCAGCATGTTGAAAATCCAAAATAATGTTTCGGCGATTGTTTCCCAAAATGACCCAAAGTTCATCGGCGACATGATCTCGGCGAAAATATATCAAAAATTCAAAAACACTGTCGGCGAAATGGTTTCGGCGAGAATCTGAGGAAGGTTCTGATGCATAAACTACAGATTGTGGCAACCGTGGAGGAATAAAATCATGTTATTATAAATCTATGAGGCTCAAGAAATTCAAGACCCAAAAGGAACAAGGAGGAAAGACTGGTCTTTCCAATCAACTCACACCAAGACAACTCTGACACCGCGCATCCTTCCTTCTTTTTTAAACCACGATGGGGAAACGAGTCATCAATTGAATTCAATGAGACATATTCGAAATTGAACTGGACTACCATTTCTTGAGGATCAGATGTCTGGTGGGAACTTCAACACATGAGTTGTTTCGGAATCAAATATGAGAACCAACAATGATGTTACGAATCGAAATAGAGATTTGTAGTAATGGAAAAGTTTCGTCATAAGAATCAAATCTGAACACCATCCCACCATCATTAGTTCCCATCCAGATCGTCCCAAAACATTCCTTGGTAGCCAGAGTAAAATTCTTCAAAATCAAATGCATCTTGGTCATTTTGTTGAGCAAGATGATCTTCATATTGTTGTTGTATATGAGCAGCTTCATCGGGATCAACTTCTAGTTGATCAGGTTGCGATTCAGAGTCAATCTCTGTAATGAGACTGAGTTCTGGAGAAAAAGGTACCTGATCTTCAAATTGCGATTGTGGAAGCAAAACAGGTACTGATTTCACGAATTTGGTTAGCATGGCGACTGAAAGACAGTCAGCTGCTGCAAACAAGGAAGAAACAAGGAGCTCCGGATTTGGGAGTCTCTTGAATTGATGAAAGGAAATGAGTTCACGAATTAAACAATTCAGAAAGGACAAATTTGAAATGAATTGGTCAAGATCCGGAGGGAGAAGCGAATTTGCGAAGAGGAAGACGGAGGTAGAAGGATGATCGACAAAGAAGCTGGAAACTGGTTCAAAATGTCCAGAAAACGAACAATGGATGACTGAACAAAGGAAGGCCCAGTGGCGGCCTGTGAAACTGTCGAAGATATTCTCAAGAAGAAAACACACGATATTGAGAAGACGGACGAGTCGTTGTCCGTTATCAATGTGCATCGAGAGCCATTCACGAAGAGTCTCGCTCAGAGTATCCATACCTGGCAAGAAGAATGAAATAAGAGGGTGAGGAGGGAGGGAGAAAAATTTTCACTGCAAATGTAAGAAATCAATGTTTGGTTCTTGAAATTTCTTGAGCCATGGCCACGGAAATAAAATAAGTCTAAGGGAATTTCCGATCTCACAGATTTAAAATAAAGATATGTCTAACGATGTTAGAAATAGTTCTTATTATAAATCTATGAGGCTCAAGAAATTCAAGACCCAAAAGGAACAAGGAGGAAAGACTGGTCTTTCCAATCAACTCACACCAAGACAACTCTGACACCGCGCATCCTTCCTTCTTTTTTAAACCACGATGGGGAAACGAGTCATCAATTGAATTCAATGAGACATATTCGAAATTGAACTGGACTACCATTTCTTGAGGATCAGATGTCTGGTGGGAACTTCAACACATGAGTTGTTTCGGAATCAAATATGAGAACCAACAATGATGTTGCGAATCGAAATAGAGATTTGTAGTAATGGAAAAGTTTCGTCATAAGAATCAAATCTGAACACCATCCCATCCTCATAATTTTGATTGTTATGAACCTTCAAGCTTTCTGAGGAATTCCTTGATGATGAAGTCAAAGACTTCTAATGGAAAAACAAAACATTCAGCGCCAAGGTCTCGTACTTCATCCAGTGAATCTCTGGATGGTCCATCTGCTATGTTCGACGAGGAGTTCACTCTGGATATCCAAGGTACGAATTGGAGCCTCTGTTCCAGATCAAGAAAGAGGTAGACAAGTGATCTTGATGAATGATTGATGGAGCCGGCATTGATCAAAGCTGATTGTGCCGCAGAGTTGTCAACATGAAAGAACACGCGCTTCGACCTCAATTCTTCCTCAAAGGCCATGCAAGCCATGACGACTGGCAGAATCTCCAATTGATGAATCTTCCCACCAACAGTCTGAACCTGCTCGTGGGTAGGTGAAAATGAAAAGGCCTTAAGACAATCTCCACGTTCATTCACTAACACAGCGCCGACTCCAGCAACTGAATCCGAGTCACCAACTGGTTCCAAGGATCCGTCTGTGAAGACATGTACTACTTCAGACTGACCGAAGAAGACTTTCCTTGGCATACCGACCTTCAAGTGTGAGATCATGATTTCAAGAAGTCTTCTTGTGTTCGGATTTATCCTTTTGGGGTGTTTCTGACACTCGTACCTTCCAAGGTCTTTTAACACTGAAGCGGCCGTCCTCCCGTATAGTTGCGAGCATGCGAAGCTAAGTCTACTCCTTAGCCCCTTTGCATCACGGCCACATATCTTGCCAGAAGAGAGGACTGCTTCAATTCTTTTAACAAGATCCTCAACTCGTTGATCGGCATTCTTGATCTCAAAGGAGTCGCCAGGCATCTTGTGCAAGTCAAATGCAACACCCAGAGCGCTGAAGACTCGAGCAAAGTCTCGATTTTTCTTCTCTGCTGTGCTGAGGTTGAGTCCCAGGACTTCGAAAATCGTCCTTATGGCCAGGTCCGTTCCCTTGGCCAATGACTTCCTCGTGACGACAGAGAAGTCGTCGAAGTATGAGGTGACGGGGACCTTCAAGAGAGTACAGCAGATGTTGTTGATGGCTGCTGCTGTCCTCAAAAACGCATGAACGGAAGCAATGGCGCCAAATGGCATAGTCGCCATTTTAAACAGTCTTGGCTTCTTGATGTTGGGATCGATAACACAAATGATCGCTTTTCCACGCTCACTTGCATGAATAGGAAGCTGGCGGTAAGCTGCCTCCATATCATATGTACGTCCCAGCAGGTCGTCCAAGCCTGATCCCATCAAGCGCTTAATGAGGGCCGCAATCTCGTCAACCCCTTGTAATGCAATCTTGTCAGTGGACCCAATGGTCGCATTGATACTTGAGAAGGAGAAATCGTCAATGGCTCTCGATTTGTCACCTTGCTGAATGATGAACCTTGGCGACAGTACATCTCCTTTGTCAAGGTCCTCCAATTTTACTTCTTCGACGATCCAACCTTTCTGGACTTCCTCCAACGTAATCTCCAGAAGATCTGAAGCCAACTCCCCGGAAGAGTTCCGTTCACACCTGAAGATTGCAGATTGATTGAGAAAGGGAGAAAGCGATTCAAGAGTAGACTTCGAGATCTGTGGAGCGTCGTTTGTCTTGTGAAAAGTCCAGATGGGTTAAGCCAGCCAGTCAATCTGAAGCCAGCTTCCAAATCTCCAACTATGTCCATGTCTGGATGTCGTATTGAAGACAGCAACTCTTCGAGAAGACATAGACGCTTCTTCGAATTGATGGCCTTGACAACATCATCACAGTTATGCTTGCGTTTCCTTTCCGAATTGTTCAGTTCCTTCGCCCTGTCCAAAATGGACTTTAGGGTTTGTGCTTGTTCCCTCATGTATTCGTCTTGAGTCTTTGATATCATGTCTTCGATGGCTTGAGAATACCAACCCCAAGAGGAAGAGTCAATTTGACTCGGATGTTTTGTCCCTGCCAACTTCTGTAGATAGGTACATGGGGAAATCGGAACGAGAACCTTCATCTTTCGTGAGTCATCTGTCCGAGTTGAATACTGAGCTTTTGAAGACGACCCATCATCAAATTGAAGCTCAGGAGGGAAAACAGTCCCTTTGAGAAAAGGAGAATGAAGTTTGTCGTTTGGAATACAAATGTCAGGTAATTCAGATTGAGCAACCCAAAGATCTTGAAAAGACGATGGTAAGAAAGAAAATTGAGCACCACGAGGTTGAATGCCAACTGATCCTCGAAGAAGATGTCGAGCATGACGTGGGTCGCTTGTGTCAAAATCGAACATGTGAGATGGTGGTAGACAAAAATTTTTTATGAAGAGCGATGTCGGACATGAGAGAAGCGATTGCAGAACAAAGTTGAAGAGGGTATGCTGCTTCTTCAGCCGTGTGAAAATGAATAGAATCTTCAGAAAAAGATCTCCAAGGAGCATGTTCGTGAGCTTCATCACATAGAACTGCCAATGACGTAAGGTCAAAATTTGCTAATAAGCCAGTGCGTTTCGGGCGGGAGCCACCGAACATACAATTGTGTAGCAAGATTTTGGGGAAATTCTGATGTCGTTGAGAGATCCAAGAAGTAAACCAGAATAAAGAATCAAATGGATTCTCAATCACCCAATAGAGACCAAGTAGGTCGCAAAGAGATGCAATACGTTCACAAAGTTCATAAAGAGAATTAGCTGACAGTACCCGTTCGAGGTCCATGCCAGTCAGATCTGGTAGTCCATCTGGGCATAGGTCAGATCTCAATGGACCTGCAAAAGCCTTGCCAAACCTGTTATTTGCAGGAATATTTCTGGCCCTTGATGCCGTGCCGCACGGGGGTGGCCATCCAAACAAGAAAAGGTTTCTGATGACGGATCAGGTCCAATAACAAAGATTGGTCATGCTGAATGGTAAGGTCCAATTGCATTACGCGAAACTGGTGAGACTGTGTATGGTCAACCGCAATGGCCTGGAAGCCAGACTTCACAAAGGTTGAGGAAAGGTTGCACGACCCAGCAAATACTTCAATGATGAGGAGCTCACCAATAGATGGCATTCTGCTGGCTGCTGATGAATTCGGATGTGAACCTGCAACTGACTTCGAGGGCAATGGTTCTTCATGCATCGGCTGTGCCTGTTCTGAGCAGAAGATAGTCAAGCCTGATTCTGGCCATGCTTCTTGTTTTTGGCATGGCATGTTTGGTAGGAGTGCTTGGCGTCTCCACACGACCATGACATACAAGAATGATCACCTTTGGAACACGAATCCTTGTTGGGGCACCCATGGCTCATGTTGAAATCAAAGCATTTCGGTTTGTTGTCACGGGTACGCGGATTCAAACCGCGAAGAGGTGCAGGCATGGGGACAGAAGGCAGTTTGCCTTTGCCTTTGCCTTTACCTTTCGAAGTTTTGCCCTTGTATGGACCATCACGTTCTGAACGAGGTCGATCGGAGTTCTTACCATAAGACGAAGGTGTAGTAGCCTTCGAAGATGGGGCCACAGAAGGAGCTTCCGGGCGTGGAAGCAGGTGGAGAGAAAATTCTGGGCTGACCATGATTTCTTGGATAAGGACGTCCACTGCCTGAGGCGAGATCTCAATGCCAGCTTTCTCCGCCAATTTGGTCCAAAAGAATTTATCGGCTTGAATAATCTGTTGGAGGCTGGCCGCAACATAACCAATTGGAGCTTTGACTGAAAGCTGAGCAAGAAGCAATTGGTGATACTTGTTGATCTGGGAGAAAGAGGTAACTTGAGCAAGATCCAAAGCTAGGGCTCGTCTAAGAAAGCAATTGGAGAGCTTCAAAGCATCTGAAGTTGAGGTATTTGGCAACGATGATTTCTTCGATGTGAGGCGACCCTGCTCAATGGTAAGGACTTCCTTATCCTTGCTGGTGCTTTCCACGAGCTCTGTATCTCTCTTGGTGCATCGATGAGGTGGAATGAATTTGATGGACTTGGAATCAATCATCGCATATGCCAAATCAATAAGTTCAAATGATGGTTCAGTTTCGCCTTGGATGATCACACCAACTAAACGTTGCTTTTGTTCGACAATTCGTGCTTGTCGCTCAACCGGTGGAAGCTTCTTGGTGGTTGAGTCGGATCCTCCAGGCAAACCTGCTGATAGAACTTGGGATTGAATGGTTGTCATAAAGAGGGTCTGTGCCTCAAAGATCAACCTCTTCAGAAGGAACTCATCCGATCCCTCGAGAACGATGTTCTTGTCCGAAATGAATTGTTGGAAGTCTTGCGAAGAACATTCTCCTGGCGTAGTTCCAACAGCAAAGGCCATGGAGCTGAGAGAATCGATGCCATGTACTTGGAGGGAATTCACACATGCAGTAGAGAGTCCAATCTCTCTAGCTCTTGCAGAGAATTGGGCTTTGCTATCCAAAAGTGCCATGTTTGAAAGAAAAATTCGCTCAGAGAATCAAAAGTTCGAATGGGAGTCTTGAGAGGAAATTTGCAGAAAGGAAATGAAAAAGAGAAGGAAAGAAACTTGTAAGATCAGGAGAGTACATCATGATCAGGCACAACTGCTTTTTCGATCAGCATTCGTCATATGAGCCAACTAATTTGCTGGCAAAACATTGAACACATGTTGGCAGAGGATGTGAAGGGAAATGGTCAAGACGTTCATACGTCTGTGAAAGTGCTCTGCCACAAATCAATCTTGTATGTTCAGCATTCACCAAAAGGTGCAAACGATGAGTTTGTTTGTGTTTGACAGGGAGAAATTTCTCCACATGCTGAAAACACTTATTCTGTAATGAAGACGGAAAATCAGGTACAATATCAACCTGGTCTTCGTCGTCAACGAATGAAGACGAAGAAGATGAAGATGATGACGATGACGAGTCATAGCCGCAGAGCTCTTCGGTGTCAGCAGGGACTTCATCTTGTGGTTCTGAAGGATCTGGTGCAACCGGATGAATTTCAGGATCAGAGTGCGGGAATTCAAACACGGATTCATCAAAGTCAACTTTGGCTGGCGCTTCATCTACTGGTGTTTCTGGGAAGTAACCTGAACGGGTGGAGTCTGGGAGAAAAATGCCGGTCTGGATCTCTACGAGTAGGAGTTTGAGTTGTCGTAGAGGTTCTGCAAGAAGATCACGACTGTAGGTTGCCAGAGTAACTTCACTTCTGTCCAGGTGATATCCCAATAATTTTCGAGTATGTGGGTCCAGACCTCTTTTGGCTGCAAAACTCAAACAGGTATGCTTCAAGGAGTGTGAACGAACAAGATCATTCTGGAAAAGTTCTCGTAGTAACTTTGTAATCTGGGAAGAAGTGACAGGCTCATTGGATAATTGATCATCAGCTTTGACAGGAAGAAATGGTGAGGAAAGCTTGCCTGATATTGGTAACTTCAAATGACGACGAGCTTGAATGTAATGATGAATCCAGGGTTGTCCGGATAATGAGAAAGCAATAGCCGTAATTGGTAAAAAGTGCAGTTTCTTGGCAAGCATGGCAGCAGTTTTGAAATGTTGAGATGGTAACTCGATGTATTGCGGTTCAAAAGAGTCTGGATCAAAGTCGATGGAATGTGCTCCTTGTATGTCCTTCCATCGAGATCGTGCATACAAGGCAATCAAAATGGATCCATAGAGAAGCTTCAAATACTGATCACAAGAGGCGCAGCACAGCGTTTCCAAATGAATAATTTGATCGACTGAGAGTGGTGGTGCATGCTTGATTTGTAAGGCAAGAGCCTTGTGGCCTGCACAGATGCCTTTGATTCATACTGAAGCCAATGAAATACCTTCATATTGGCATCCGAGAACGTGAATGGCAAAGTTCACTGATTGAAGGATCGACTGTAAACCAGATGGTTTAGCAGAATGTTGTAAATCACGAAGAAACTGCCAGAGGACATTTTCTGAAAATGGGATGAACTGTTTGTCATGCAAATCACACCAGGCTTTGAAACGAAAAAGGTCCATGGATCGTTTAACGATGGTGCTTGTAGCCTTCATCGGCAATGCAGCACTAAAGCTGTCATGTAAGTCCCATGGATCTGATGAGGACATGAACATAGTTGATCCTGAGGTGGAGGCCAGCATAGATATAAACCTTGAGATTGCAAGATGACGAAGTCCATCAGAACGTCCTTGTTGAAGATCAGAATAACCAAAGAAAGAGGACCAGAAAGATTGTGTAGGAGCATTCAAAGAAGGAGAAGATGAATTGATAGAGGAAATTGCCTCATTTGAGAAAGAAGGTAAATTGGAATTGAAATGTGAATTGATTGAAGAATTTGAGAAGAGATTTGAGGAAGAATTTGGAACGGAAGATGATTGAAGTGAAGATGAATCGAGAGGAATGGAACGACTAAGAATTGAAAGAGGAGAAGGGTGAGGATTGAAAATACGTCTCCAAATTCCTCGTTCCCAAGGCATTTGGAAGACAGGACGAAAGCCATGGCGTTCAACGGTGGCTCGACCTGTGCGAAATTCAATATGGAATGAGGAATCCATTTCGGAATTGAGCCTAGATGAATAAAAGAATTGGAGGTTATAAGAAATTGAGTTGAGAGAATTTTGCACAATTGTGCACAGACCAAGTGGTCGACGATCAAGAGGGCCACAATTGTGGTCCTGTCAAGCAAGATGAAAGTGATTAAAAGCAAGCATGATGCAGATTGGAAATTGACATCAATTGATGAAAGCCAATTGGAAGATTTGTGAATTAATCACATGAAAAGGAAGGCTGATCAATGACTCCACGAAGATGTCGAAGAAGTCGAAGCCGAAGAAGATCGAAGAGGGAGGTCCTGCCAGGGATTAACGATCGACTGCGATGCAAAATGAAAATCAAGAAACAACAAGCAATGAACATGCAAGTTAAAATAACATCACAACGTGAAACAGGGATCACAAAGAGACAGAGCAGCGATAAGCCCCTTCTTTTTCTCATTCCATTTCAGAGGAGCTGGTCTTCGACATGTCCTCCCCTTCGGCCAGAAGGCCATTCTGCCTCATCAGCCTTTCAGAGTTCCGGCAGATCTGGTTCAACCTGCGAACTTTGATGCCCTGTTTCTCCAATTGATCCTCAACTTCATGGAGGGAGGCTGCAAAGGCTTTGAACTTTCTGCCCAAGATGTCGTGCTGGGCGTCACGTTGTTCAAGGTATTCCAACCTGGCCATGAGTGTTGCCAACTCCTTCGACTTCTTCTTGGAAGCAACGCGCTGTCTGAAGTTGGACGTCCTCTTCTTCGATGGCACCTTGTCGGCAGAACCACGAGGCTTTGCCTTTGGCTTGATCCGAGCCTGCATTGGTTGGAAGAGGAGCTTGTGCACCTGCTGTTCCAAACGCTCCAAAGATGCATCCAGGACCGCGATGAGGATCTCCAGCTTTGCAAGGTGTCGAAGGAGGTCTCGAATGGACTGTGAAAGATTGTACAATTGAACGCGCACCCAGGTGAAGTTCTCGGCGATCTGATTGATACTGAACCTGAGGCGAAAATCCAATCCTTGGGAAAGCTCATAGAGCTTCTGGCAGCTTGTTCGTGCATTTCCGCCAGTTTGCAACCAGGATGGCATCTTGAAACTGCTCGTGGCCTCGCTGTAGATCTCTGACAAACTGGATGGCAGCGAAGGCAAGGTGAATGCCGCACACATGGTAGCGTACCACCCCCAAACATGGTTGCGTTTCTGCTCCAAAGTCTGGTTTCCAAGGCAAGGCATCCCTGGAGGGTTCGGCGGCGTGCAAGGTGAGGGCACAGAAGATGACATCGCTTCCAAAGATCGAGAGGATGTTCTGAGCAAAGGTGATCAAGTCAGAGATGTAGTCCAGAGCAAAGTGCCGACAGTGCCAGAATTGGCAATCAAAAGGTTGCAGTTATAAATTGCAGATGCACTGAAGTGACAATCGTCACAGGAAGAAAAACTCGAATTTGCAGATAAATCCAAATTGAAGTCCAGAAAAAAAATCAAATTGAAATCCAGGGAATTGAAGGCAGACTTGAATGACCCAAATCGGGTGGCCCAAATGGCCCAAAATGGCAATATGAAGGTGCGCAAAAGAGCGAATGTGGGGGAGAATTGAGCCGTCAAGGCTGATGGAGAAGGTGATCAATCGATCGCTCAGATTTTCAATCTGAAATGTCAAAATGATTGCAATCAATCAATGTCAACTGAATGGCCAACTGGCAATGAAACGGTAATAGAGACAGAATTGATTCTGAGTTGCAACTGCAACACGGTCCTGACGGAGGTCGTCAAAGATCAAGAAGCCAAGGGCATGAACCTGTCAAGATTGTGTGAATGAGTTGAGGAGATCAATGCAATTGTAAAATGAAGATTGTGAATCAGTCACTTCAAGCGAAGATGATGCAAATTCACTGAATTGAGACAGCCACGTCGTTAAAACAAAGGCGCTGCAATTTGGGCCGTCAAGAAAATCAACAAATGGCAGCGGGACAGAGATTCCAGAATTGGATGTGTGAGAATATGACATGAAGAACATGGATTGTACGACACAATTGATACAAATGATTAGGGAAAGTGGCAAATTGCCGTGCCAAATCACTTTTTCATTGTTTGAAAAGCGTTAATCCTCGATTTCCCTGGTGTTTGTCAACTGACGAGATCAAGCGATCGAACGAGGGAAAGAGGGAGTCTCAGACAATGAATCTCTCTGAATATGTAAGTCAATCGACGGACCAATTGGTCAATCAGAGATTTACTGTGATAAGAATTCATCACTAATGGATGGTTGAACAGATGTCGAACGTTCTTCTGAGATGAGATAGATGTTGGCGATCAAGGTCTCTTTGGATAAGCCGGAGTCTAAAGCACGTTGAACAGAGACAATGAAGAGATCCAGAGGAGTCGAAGTAGACGAGGACGATCCAATAGACGGGGAAATAGGATTGGTCATCGAAGTCGTAGGAGCAAAAGATGTGGAAGTTGAAGAAATATGAACAGGTTGGTCAACACGCGACAAAGGTTCCCCGAAGGCGTCATCACCATTGTCTCTCATGGCACCAAAGAGAAAAATTTTCACTGCAAATGTAAGAAATCAATGTTTGGTTCTTGAAATTTCTTGAGCCATGGCCACGGAAATAAAATAAGTCTAAGGGAATTTCCGATCTCACAGATTTAAAATAAAGATATGTCTCACGATGTTAGAAATAGTTCGTGGTTGGGGTTCTGAGCTTGGCCCCTTGCTATGTCGGAAAAAGCAGGTACGTGGAGTTGATCAGACTCCATATCCTAGTCAACTGCATGGAGCTTCGTTGGCGACAGCCATGCAGCGACCCTGTCGCCCCCTGCAAATATAAACAGGTTTCCTGCAACTGTAAAACGGTAAGAGTCAAGGAAGTTTTACATCTGTTCAGATGTTACACACACACACCCCGCTTGTAGCGGGGTTTGATTTTTGGAAGACCATCGCAGCAAATGTCGACAAAATTAGACACATAAAGCTTATCCGGAGCTAATGTACACAACTGTATGCAGTCACTCAGAAGGTAGGCTCGTCCCAGCTTGAAGTGTTTCGATCGCGTCACGGAAGCTCATGTCCTCAAGCGCTCTCCACGTGTCGTTGGTTTCCCCAGATGCCATAGCAGCCCTCAAAGTGATTGAAAGTTGTTGGGCCAAGTCCTGGATCGTCGGAGTAAAGCAAGGGCTTCGAAGCTACATGTCATTTATTTATCTATCTATCTATCTATCAATCTATCTATCTCTATCTATCTATCTCTATCTATCTATCTTGTTATCTTATCTTATCTCATCTTATCTTATCTCATCTTATCTTATCTTATCTATCTATCTATCTATCTATCTATCTCTCTCTCTATGTATCTATCTATCTATCTATCTATCTATCTATGTATCTATCTATCTCTATCTCTATCTCTATCTCTATCTCTATCTCTATCTCTATCTCTATCTATCTATCTCTCTATCTATCTTGTTATCTTATCTTATCTTATCTCATCTTATCTTATCTTATCTCATGTTATCTTATCTTATCTTATCTTAACTTATTTTATCTTATCTTATCTATCTATCTATCTATCTATCTATCTGATGTCCATGTACTAGAGGAATTTCAAAATGATGTCGCCAATAGTCCGCTGTGCGCAGGGACCATTCCCAATTGCCCGAAAGACCATAAAAGTAGTGTTCAGGATCACGACATCTGGAAAGCCCTGACAAGGGGATCTCTTCAATGAATAGCTCCCTGGTGTTGTTGGAGTGGGTAAAGATCTTGAATTGGATCTGGTGAACCACGCGGGAAGAGAAGTGAGCACGATGGAGGTAGTTGTGTGTAGAGCTTGGCTCCGTCGGAAACGGGACATCAGGAGGTGCAGGGCCCGAATATGTATCATTAATGGACCGTAGTTCCAAGGTCAGGAGCTGTACTGTCGGTCGCCAAAGGTGCCGAAGTGGTGTTGGTAGGAGGGTCAGAAGCGCCAGAATGACAAAGTGCAGCAGCCTGGGTGTCTGGTACAGGAACTGGGTTGGTAGGAGCGGGTCCACGGGTAGGGTTCGAAGGCCACGCCAAGCCCGCCACGGTCGCGTCTCGTTTGTGCTCCATGGGTGAGACGATCAGAAATGCGAGAAATGGTGCAACAAAGGCTGAGGCATCAAAATTTTCATAAATAAGTCCAGCCCGAACATGAGAAACCTAATAATAATAGAAGTGAAGTCCAGTCCTCAATCAAGTGGTTCAATTGCGACGTAGAAGCCAAAGCTCAAAGTCAAAAAAGGTAGAAATCAAAGAATCCTTTGTGTTGGTGAGGTGTCAAGAGAGAATAGAAAACCCTGCAGCATGGTCTTTTTGGCCGGCTAGCGTATCAGGGCAAGATCACACCGGAGCTAATTTTGTAGCATTGCAGGCGTAGTACGAAAGGCTGTGTGGTACCCGGGATGAGCAAAGAGGATTCGCGGGAGTTGTACTGCCGAAGTCGCCATTCAGGTCGGTATTCCTCCAAAAGCTGCAAGATCGTCATATCATTGGAGACTTGGAATGTATCACCGTCCAGGTCGCAAAAGCGAAACTCCAAATTCGAGGGATCAAGTTGGATGTCCCATTGGGACCTCAATCTTTTTGAGATACAGAATCGTAGTTCGCCAGTTGGGATGAGGCCGGCTTCAACTGGTTCCATCTGACGCGACCAGGTAAACAGAGCCTCAAGTTCGTAGCCACTAACATTTCTGAAATTGGAGCTGGCCATAGCCATGTAGTGTTCACGGTCAGGTTCGCTGCGGTGAGTCAATGCCTGTAGGGGAGAGAAGTCAACCAAGATAAGAACAGGTCGGTTTGGAGGAGGGTTCACATCACCAGGAAGGCCTCGAGGTCCAGCAAACCATCCAAAGGTTCGTGTACCCAGCGGTGTCTCACTCGTGGATGTAGCGCGATATGGATGGGGCCGAGAAGAATGAGCCATGGCGTCGAATATCGAGTGTCGAGGATAAAGCGGAAAGCCCAAGCTGCAAAATAGGTTGATAATGACCAAAGAGTAAAGCTCAAAGTGTTGGAAATTGAAGAGAAACGGTGTACCTAGTAAGTGGTCACAAAAAGACGGTAAATCACTGTTCTTTTTCCGCCGACAAATGATGTGGTATATTACACACTGGAGTCCGACATATCCATAGGGTCCATATCGTTCGCATCCAGTGGACCATGTACTTGTTGAGGAGGGACGGCGGGGCGAGTGAGATGTACCGTACGTTGTAGTGTTGCCGGTGGGGAAGAAGGTGGTGTAGACCGCCAAGGTGGCCAATATAAAGAGGTGGTGGTTCCTTGAGAGTGGTGTTGGGCAGAGCGTCCCCAGCATGACTGCAAAATATGGAGGTGGTCCGGTATCGCTTCGTACGGCTGGGAGACATAGACGTTGGAGTGTTCAGGGTGTGGTAGAACAGGAACGGTAGTTGCCGTAGGGGAGGAAGATGATGATTGAATTGGTACGTCATAGTATCGGCGCCAATGATTAGCTGTGGTACGTAGGGTCACCTGATCGTTGGTGAGGTGCATGTTCTCCAGAAATGTTTCCACTGGTTTCCACGTTTCAATACCATCAAGTGTCCTTTCCACGATCCAAAGTTCATCTGGACGGTTAGACAAAGGATAGCTCAGCTTCTTGATGAAGACGGAATGGACAGTGGTAGAGGTCGGAATCGTTCGCGCTGCACGGGGAATATAGGATGCCGAAGTAGGATCATCAGGTTGCATATGTGGGACAAGGCCATGTACGGATGTAGGTGGGGAGCGGTGTGAGACCAATCGAGCAGTATCATCCGTGTTGGAGGTCATCATGTACAATAGCAAAGTTATGATCTCGAGATAAACTGAACTGAAGCCAAAAGGCCGTGGGGAAGGTCAATGAAGAAGAAATAAATAACGAACATCACCAAATGGAAAAAGAGAAGTGGATGAGACAAAGGAAACTCAGAACCGGGGTGGCGGACATCATAACGAATGTCTTTTCTTTTTCCTCATAGACGTGAGCCCCGCCAAGATCTATCACGGGGGCTACTCACTCGGCCGCTTTAGTGTATCTGGTGGCCGTGACGAATGGATGCCCACGGGGAATCACTTGAACATGTACAGCGAAGCCTGTGTCTTGTGCATCTGGATGGGGTGTCAGCAGCAAAGGTGAACACTCACGAGTCGTGAAGGCATCGAGATGTTGATGAGTTTTCCATCTCGGGTAGAACCAGTTCAAAACATCCAGAAGAGAATGAGGGAGGTCGTCAAGCATCTGAGCTCCTTGATCGGTGTCAATCATCATGTAGAAATCTGACGCTGGTAGGTGTATCGACCATCGTTGTAGCAGCGTGTCGGTGACCACAGTTTTGAGGTCTGAAACGAATTGACTGCGAGCATAGTCCGGGTAGATCACCTTGAACGTCTGGAACAGGCTATCATAGGTGGCCGTAGGGAGGTTGCCCGCGACCTTGGGGGTCAAGATGTTGTAATAAGGGTTGCGGACGGCAAGTTGCTGCATCGGCTTCAGGTCCAATTGGAAAATAACCGGTCGGTGGGGTGTCGTAGGCGAAGTCCGGTTGGGTGGGTGCTGAAGTGACGAAGAGCCCACAGCGGAAGACGATGTCCTTGTTGGAGAGCGTGAGCGTCGTGTAGGTGAGATCCTCTCGTGGGACATAGCTCGCAGTTGGCAATAGCGGTCCAGGTGAATGCGGAGAGACATAATAAATGGCTGGCGGGTTGTATGATACGACATGTCAAAATACAATGGGGCAACAACGCCCGTGGTGGTGAAGATCAACAAAAGGAACAAAATTCTCAAAAGAACGGCCAACTGGTGGGTGAAGCAGTAATACAGTGCCGCAAACTACCTTTTTCTTTTGGTTCGCATATGTCGTTGATCAGCCAAGTTTGTCTTTGATCTTATTCCACATAGAGCGAACATCTTCCTCGGACTTGCCCATCTTGGTCGAGATCACCTTCCATGAAAATCGAGACTTCTCGTCAGCCTTCAAGGTGCGTAGTTTCTGTTTGTCTTCGGAAGTCCAGAGTGACAGTGGGCTCGAGGAGCGGGATCGGGATTGGTCACGTCGGCGACGACGCTTGGCAGGCGCCTTTGGAGCGGATTTGGCTTTCTGTTTGCGATTCGGCGGTGATGGTGTTCTGGTAGAAAGCTTCGAAGGTGCAGGTAGGACATCAGGTGGCGGAGCGGCAACATGTTGGTGTGGCTCAGGGAGATGGGTTTCCACCAGTTCATCCATAAGTGTCTCTTCCTCCACCATATCCGGCGATGGGATGGGGGCATTGTCAATGAAGGCGTTGGTCTGGTCCGAGTAATGTGGTCGTAGCCCATCAGGTTGATTCCATACGTCTGTACTGGGAAGAGGAGTAGGTTCAATGTTGGGAATGAGCGTGGGTGGTAGTAGCGCCATTGCTCGATGTAGTAGAAGGTAAGCATGGTGAACATCATGAAGAAATTGAAGAAACACTGGTTCTTGAATCGGAATTGACGTCGTAGGAGACGAGGAAGCCATGACAATGCGTCGAATATGGGCCAACAAGTAAATGAAGCCGAGTTTGAGGGTAAGCCAGCTGGAAAAGCACTATTCCAAGATCAAATAAATTCTAATATGGTCCAAATAGGTGAAACGTTCAGCAAGATGTGAATAATGAAACGTAAGCGCCAGCGGCAGGACGGTTCAGGATTTTACCACAATGAGGAAACGTGCAAGTATTGACGAATCGGCTTGGCGGCAGCGACAAGATCGGACTCGGTAAAACCTGCAGATCTGTACAGACGGTGCAATGCGGCAAAACCTCGTGTTCGTTCGTGTGCAGGGTGCGCGCATTTGGCGACCAGAAATAATCGTGAAACAAAACCCGAAAGTTGGACGGCCAAAGGTGATGCGGAGAATGGCGCCATGACCTGGTTGAAGTCGCGTGGAGGGCTGTAGCGAAGGGCAAAAGGCTCGAACTCGATGCAAAAGCCCAAGAACTCCTGGTCCGGTTCCGTTTCCAAAATGATAGGATGGCCGTAGAACTCCGGGTGGAGGAAATTGGCGAAGCAGATTTCGTAGTACCAGCCGGGGTCCGACAAGCACAGTCTGTTGTCCACATAGCGAAGGAGGCGAGCTGTGAGATCCATGTTGCTAAGGGTGGTGCGGTAGGTTCGGTACCAGATTTCTTCAGACAGTGCGACAACCATCATGCACAATGCTGGACTCAGAGGGGAGTCCATAGGGGATCCTCGGATTTGTTCAAAAACCGTAGTGCCAATGGAGAATTGAGTCATCTTCAAAGACATGAGGATGATGCGTTCAATGTCCCGAATGAAGATCTTCCTGGTCACATTGAGTGTACGGCATGTGCGGCCTTTGACCACGTCCCCTGTGTTGTTGCCCGGAGTTGCCTTCACGGAGATGATCTCGTCAGGGTCAGTGTTCATGAGGGTCGAGAGGAACTGCAAGGTCAGTCGCCAGCTAGCGATGAAGCGGTCAGTGTCAATGCTTGTGAAAAAGCCCGCAAGATCTTGGTTGTGTATTCGAGGAGTGGGGAGCGAATCAAAGTCGGTGTCCTTGAGGAGCTTGATGAGATCAAATACATCACCCCTTGCCAGGTTGTGGGGAAACGCTTGGGGTAGAAGGTTGTAGATCAGCTTGGCAGTGCAGTTCAACATAGGTCGGAAAGGTGCCGTGAAGAAGCTGACAATGGGTCGTCCGGCCTTGAACTGTTTCTTCCGTTTGGGTAGAACATAGGCATTCGGCAGGTCTCGTCCAGCACCAAGTGCCCATGGGTATGCTTTGCCAAAATGGCGGTTGATCTCGGCGATGGTCCGCTCGATGATGTCACTCGGGCTTTGCTCCAACTTGCGAAATACCAACGGGTCGGCGAAGGTGGTGGTGAGGCACTGGAAGTAGAGTACGGGGCAGTAGATTCGTAGGGATGTAGCTCGCTTGTCCTCGTTGTGGAAGACGGCTTCTGGAAAAAGGCGTTTGAAGCGGCCGATGTCTTTGTGAGTGATGTGGTTGTTGAGTGTGTGGTAGTGGGATTGAATAGAACGATGCCAAAGCTCATCAATATGGGACTTTTGTAAGGAAGGAAGTGAGTTCCGGGTAGTCCACGTCCGCAGAGCCAGGCGAAGCGATGTCTGGATTTCTTCGGAAGGTGGGAAGATTTTGTTTTGAAGCGAACCAGTCGCAATGGATGTGTGTGGGCCATCATCGAAATGTAGGTTGTCGCCGTCCAGGACCAGGTGGTGATCGGGTTGGAGAGCACGAAGGGCATGAGGTCGCAAGGCATCACAGGCACACTTTGGGGTTTCGCCATCAGCCCATTTTGTAGCGGCTTCTTTGTGATTGCACAAGCTATCCATCACCGAGGGGAACTTTGTGAAGACAATCGCCGTGGAAGGAGTCTGCAATGTGGTGTTGTAATGTCGAGTTTGACAAACGTGGAAGGTGAGCAGCCGTCGAAGATCCCGAGTCCAGTTGGGGCATAGTAACCAAGGCGCACGAAGAGGAACCGGTTTTCTGACTCGTTTGGCCTTCCAGAAGGTCAAAGCTCGGTCAATGGCATTGATGGCGTACGACCTTTGGGGTTCTCCTAGGTTGTTGGCAAGACGTCGGATAAAGTAGCAGCCTTGGACTCCAATTTCGTTGGATCGTAGTTTCTTCTCCATGTGGAAGCGTCGTACGGAGTTACTGCCCAAATCCTGAATAATCTCCCAAAGTTGTACTCGTCGATGGAAAAGAGGACTATGAAGAGCGTGTCGAACATGATGGGGTGTAGATCGCCAGCGAAGTTTCCGCCACAAGGAAAATGCTCCAAATTGTCGGGAGGCGGAAAATTTGGTACGTGCAATGAGTCCCTTTCGGCAATTGAAAAACTGGTAAATGAACGGAGTGTTCAATCGAGGTTGCCACAATCGAATTAAGGCCTGTTCCAAGGCCCAAAAGTTGGATTTATTGGTGTAGATCGGGAAAACAGACCACATCCAGAAATTGTCAAATCTGCACCAAAACCGTAAGGCAACTTCGGCCAGCACGAATTTATGTTGTTGCACTTGCAGAAATTTCCGATAGCGAGAGTGTTCGCGGTCCAAAACAAACGACGACGTGGAACCAACATAAAACTTGGGTTGAAAATTAGCAATGTGGCAAAAACGAATATACACCGCCTGAGGATGCTTGAAACATTGGAGGGCGACTGACAAGTCATCCCAGGATCTGCAAAAGAAAATACTCTGCATCGGAGTGCCTTTGAGCAAGGCTTGGAGTTTCGGATTGGCCCGTGGATGTAATAACACATATTGGCCCATCAATACCGTTTGGAGCATCCGAAAAGCAAAAAAGACATCAACAGAAGGAGACAACGTGAAGGGAGTCAATAGTGCAAGAACAAGAATACAGGAATGAGCCACGGCCAAAGTTCGCATAATGTTGGCTGCTTTTGAGCCAGGTGCTTTCAAATACGCTGCTAGTCAGGAGTGCATCAATAACGCCACAGTCATGACCTTGAGGACGACTTCATCCGTGGAGGCCCCTTTGTGCTTGCATGGGTCGATACCCATAGCCACGCTTGCGCGTTGGATAGTTTTTGAAGCATCATCGGGTTGGTTTTGCCACCATTCGTTGACCTTCTTCAAGTTCTTCTCCAGGATGTCCTGCTTGGGCTGTGGTAGCTGTAGGGCTTTCACCCACTTTGTGTATTGGGTGTCCGATAATGATGTGGGTTGATTGTCAACGAGCCAAGTGTTCACGGAGCCCGGGGAGATAAGTAGAGTCGAAGGATCGAAGGTCGTAGAGGCGGCAGGTTGTCCTTGAAGTGCGCGTCCAATCGGTGTCGTGGCCGGAGTAGAGCCCTGAGGTGCCGTACCCGGTGAAGTAGTGCCGGCCGATTTGACCTTGGCCAGTTCTGCCTCCAGTTCAAGAATGCGTTGTTGGCTCGCCACGTCCGCAGATGGTTGAGTCGGGAGCCAAGATTGGAGAAGTTGAGCAACGTCTTTGGCCATGTTTTGGGTTGCTTCCTTCTGGTTGAGACATTGGCCTGCCGAGCGAGCTCGAAAGGTAGCAAGTTTGTCCAAATCCACATTGCGGGTGCGCAGTTGTGATACCAATTCAGCCACAAATACTGTAGTGCCGATGTTGTCAAACGGAAGGACGAAGGTTTCTCTTCCGTATGCAACCCGACGAAGCCAGGTATTGTGCAAGCCCTGGTACAAGAACTTCCAGAGTGGGACTTGTAAAGGATCCATCCCTTCAATGTCCTTGTAGCTTGAGAATCTGCTTTGTCGGATTCTGGAGGGAAAGTCCAAACCATTGATCTTGTTGGAGTCGTGGAAGTCGACATCAGGTTTCCAGTTCTCCACTGGTGGGATTTCAATTGGTCTGCATGTATATCCTTCGTT
>CAMXCT020004583.1:0-34141 GCA_947184155.2 Cladocopium goreaui | reverse complement strand
CATCCATCTTTCACTAGGTAGCCAGTGATTTACAGCCAGGCAAGTCAGATCTCCAATCATCAGGCAGCGATTAGCACAACAGGTAGCTGTTTTAGCATTTTTTTTTGGTGGAACCAGTTGTGCAGCCAAGGCACAGCAGACGCAGCTCTTGCAGGCAGCTTTGGCAGCCTTGCAAGACATACAGACAGAAATGCACCTGCTGGGGAAGAAGGTGTGTTGTATGGAGCTGCGACAAGCAGCTAGGCAGCAATATTCTCACTCCTACAGACAGCAAAGAATTTAGAACCCCCAGTAAATCCATTTTTACTTTCATCCCATTAGTTATACACATATCTCCTCCTACATCCACCTCCTATTTTAATTAATTACTTGACATTGACAAATAAATAAATTAAAAAAACAAATATATATATATATACACCAACACAAACCCCTCCATCTTTATCTCGACAGCACTCTCCCAGGACAGCTGGCTGTCTATGCAGGCAGACGTAGACAGGCACAAAGAGCAGACAGAGAGTTGGCAGGACTGGATGGCAGTCGTGAAAGGCAGCTGGATCAGTAAAGCCAGACAGGCAGGTCCTCCTTTCAGCTGGTTGATGCTTTGCTGCCGAGACAGCTAGACAGCCAGAGGAGCAAGGAGACAGAGGGGCAGGCTGGAATCTTGAATAATTAGCAAAGTAATTTCTTAATTACATGGGTCACCTTCTAAATAATTACCAATAGTTGCTGTTGTTTTAATGGGAAATATAAATTCAAGATTCCAGCCAGCCCTCAGACAGAACCTGGCAAAGCATGGAGCTCAGCCAGACAGTGAGCTCCAGGCAAGCGGCATGGAAAGCTGGCTAGAATCTTTAATGGGGATTGTTATTCATTAATTACTCCTAAAACCTTTACAACATAACCATAATCAATTAAATTTCTGGGATTCAATTATAAATTAAAGATTCTAGCCAGCTCAGACAGAAAGGCAGCCAGCTAAGGATGCGTAGGCAGCTAGACAGCCAAGAAGTACAGCCAGGAAGTACAGCCAGGAAGTACAGTGGCTGGAGTCTTGAATTTTTTTTAACCCCCTAAAATTAAGGGAAACCCTTAACATAGGTGTTTATGGGATCTTCAAAATTCAAGACTCCAGCCAGCTCAGAAAGACCTTGCAGGCAGCAAGGCATGAGGGGTGGCTTTCAGGCAGCCAGACAGCGTGGTGTCAGCAAAACATGCAGGCAGCTAGACCAGCCAGGCAGCTTGGATTTGGGGAGTAGGACTAGCCCCCCTAATACTAAACACCCCGGGATGAATTAGTTTTTAGTATTAGGGGGGAGAACCACAAATGGTAGGTTGATTTTTGAATTGTTTTTTAAAGGGGATCAATTAAAAGTCAAATTGGCCAAACTGAAATTTTCGGAAATTGGAGATGGATGCCTGTTTTTAGTATTAGGGGGACGTTTAGTAGTTTGTTATTTGTAGTTTTTAGGTTAGGTATTTCTATTAGTAGTTTTTTTTTTCTTTTCTTTTCTTTTTTCTTTTTTTAGGTTTGCACTTTAGTATTAGGGGGACGTTTAGTATTAGGAGGAAGGGATTACACCACATGCTAAGTGGGATGCACATCCAAGTAAACACGTTTGTAGTAAACACCACCAGACTTGTGGGAGTTTATCAGGCCAACAGTTGCATCAATTACATATAGACTCATATAGAACTTTATAGAACCATCAGATCAAGCAGGGTTTCAGGTTCTAACGCCATCGATAGGATTGCTCATAGGAAAGTAGGTAGCCCTAAAATTCCTTATATAGTTGGAGATATCATGAGATATCATGGACGGCTCCATGATGCCTGAACAGGCTACCGGTTTGAAGAATATGTCATTTTCCGTCCTATTTGGGATGATAATCCCAACGGCCGAATAAATAAATAGATAGATAAATAAATACATAAATATATTCAGGCAGGTGGCCCAACCACGAAGCAGATTATGTATCCCTATGGTTTTTGAGAATAGCCTTTGGTAATAAAACATGGCTGGAAAATCCTCCATCTAGTTCGATGATTTTCCCAGCTTGAAACCTCTGTGGGTGAACTCTGGAGGCCAGAAAGATTGGAGCCAGATTGCTGGACCCGGTGTAGAGCTGAGGATTTGAAAGGCCGCGGCCGGAGTTCGTTATGATATTCTCGAGAATGTTATAGGGATACTGGAAAATCATCCCAAACATGTTTTTTTCTTTCGCCAAGGTTTTTTGAAGTAGGGCAATGTGCCTACATATAGATCCTCCTTAAGTGCGCATGAAAATGGCTAAACGTCGCTTAAAATCATGATTGTATTAGTACACTTTTCCAAGTACTTAGAGGGTCTAGGGTGATATGATTTCACCGATGCTGAACTCAGGAGTGGTGGCTATCGCTGCAGGCCGAGCAAAGGGTAGTTGTGCCCCCTGCCAATGTGGCTTTGTCCAGAAATGCTTGGTAGAAATCCAAGTTGTGGCCATTTGACTGGAATAATTTGGAACAATCCCACCTAGCATCAAACACCCCATGAATGGTCCCAAGTCTGTGTAATTCCTTACTAAAAACGTGATTCCTTGGGGATGTTTAAATATTAAAAATTGGGGCGAAGGGACGAAGGGAGCATTCGGTTCTTTAAAAAAAATATGTGGTAAAAATGGTGCCAGCCAGGTCGCTGCACCTCACATGATGGAGCTCTTATACCATCATGGTCCATCACTGTCAGCCCTGCCATATGATGAGGCGCTGGCTGGTGCGGTCTTGGGCAGCTAGGTGTGATGTAGCAGTGTGAGACGATGAAAACGATGAACATCATGGGACTGTTGAATGGTGGTTTATGATGGAGAATCCGGTCCATTTTGAAACGCTACCTTCACTGATTCATGAGCACGGAAGGGTGCCTTCCAGTGTCATCAAACACGGCTGGCTGGGAAATCCTCTATACATGTGTTTTGTCTAATGGGAAAATCATCCATAAGTATGATTTTCCATTGCCGTGTTCGTTCAGAGGGTACATTCAACACCGTGATACACCGTGTTTCTCCAAGGTACAGTAGTCACACCGATATGTCTGACTTGGCTATGCACCAAGATCGCCCAAAAAGTGGTCTTTGGACATTGTTGATACATATCAGAGTAGGGTAACCAAACAACTTTGTTTTCGGAACCCCAAAGAAAATCCCAAAAATAGATCACAGTAAATCCGCACGTTTGCGGCCATATCCCATTTTTTGGTGGGCGAAATCCAAGTTCTATGTATGGCTTCCCCTAGCCCCTGGTGAGGCTGGAACTTGGCAGCTGCGCGACTGCCTCTCTGGGGATTTTGCACCCTTCCTTCAGGGGGCAGGGTGGCCCAGGCTGCTACATGGCAATGGCAAATCTCTGTTTCAGCAATGATGTGCAAATTGATTGCAAGGCGTGTGATTTAATATGATCCAATTATATAACTATATATTAATATATATGTATATGTATAAATGTATGCACACATACACATATATACTCATAGATATATATACTCATATATATATATACTCATATATATATATAGACATATAAATGTATACAGTATATATTATATGTACAGTTTATATTATATGTACATGTTTGTATATCTATGGAATTTCTGATCTTAGCTCAGACTGATGCTTATGCCATGCATTCATTGTTGGAATCCATATCAGTCAACAACGTTTCTAATGGGAGTTGTTTAACTGCTTGGTGGCTTCAGATACCTTTCCGCATTTTTTGAAAATAATGAGCGCTGCATTGACTTTTATGTTGCAGCAACCATATGTTCAAAATCAGCGAAGTAAGGGGAACTATGACACGGTAATCCCTGTAACAATTTCCGAGAGGAAAATAAGCCTTGCTCTAACATTCGGTGTCGAGACGAACCCTGAAGTTGGAAAGGAGACGTCACGGGGTGGATAACATCAAATTTTCAGAACGTGGAGATTTCCCAAGTCATGGTGCTCCCCCCAGTTATCGATGTTATTTTCGGAGTTGTCCATGAAATAAACCATTCAGCTATTTGGACCATGTGGACCCCAGGTGCAGCTTCCCAAGGGCGCAGGGCCTGAGCCTTGGTGCTGGGCATGGGGAGTTGAATCCTTTCATGGCTATATGATATATGAATCTATACTAACCAGCTATATATATATATATTTTTGCACGGTTATCTAAGATTGGCAATGGCAATGTTTTTTGCTCCGTCATTTTGATGCATCAAAGCTGGCACAAGCCTTTTGACTCGCGATTCAGCTGCCAGCGGAATCGCCAGATCTGCAGAAGCGCCACTCTTTGCTGCGCGTTCATCGCAATTCACCGCTGTGGCGTTTGGGGGCTCAGGGTCGACAAAAATCCAGCGCCACAACGAATCTGCCTCGGCTGTAGAATAGAGAAACATCCAAAGAACATCAACAAGAATCTGATACATGTAAGTCTTTTGAAATCATTTTCTACGGTTTCTGAAGCTATTTGCAACAGTGCAACAGGGGGTCCCTCTCCGGTCGCGTGAAGACTGCAGGTGTGACTTCTTGGGCACTTTGGGTGTGACACTTCGGCCCAGCAGCCGCTCCTTGATCGACAGGTCAGCTGCACTGGGTCGGATGTGGCAGCAGTGGGGGGTGGATGGGGGTGGTACTGGTAGATTCAAAACCTCTAAGTGCTACATATTTTATGTTAATTGATTTGGAGGTGTTTGGAGATGGTTGCGTTTGAGTTTATCGTTTAGAGAAACAGTCATGCTGCCATGCTGATGACCTTGCGACCCAACGGCATAGATGGACAATGATGAAATGATCACATTTGGGTGTTTGCCAATGTTTGCTAACTTAGGTGTTTCCTCAAGAACTGAGATGCACATAGCAGGGATGTTTCTTCACGGGAAAAGTGCCCAAATCAAAAAAAACATGGGAGACACGATGTGAAGGCCTTGTTTGGAATACGTTGGAATGTTGGAATATGTTGGATTCAACGATGAATGACGATGCATTTAATGTTTTCTGGGATTATATACTGCATGGTTATCATGGGTGTCCGCACTAATAGATGGGTGAAGGTGACCTTTGAAGTTCGATGATCTTCCAGCACAGATGATGCAACCAACCATCCTCCAGGGTTCTCGGGTGGCTCACCCATCAGAGCTGAATCATATATGGTACCGTATGGTACCAAACATGGCCATGAATATCCATGAATATATAAATAATATATAGTGATTACATATTCCAAGGTGGCAATTGTCCACTGCCCGATTGGATTGCCGGCGAAGTGCTGCAAGCTAGTCAAACATCTGCCAGGTGTTTAACTCCACTGCTCCAAGCTCTTGAGCAGAAGTGGCAGCCTGATTTTGGGTGAATTTTCACCTTGATTAATCCATCACTGGGGAAACCACTGGAAACATTTGGTGCCCGGGCCGTGTTTGAGCAACATGAAATTATGATGCGGTCATGACACTGGGAAAAAGCCAGTCACTCAGCCTGAGGGAGCGCAGCCAGACCAGCAAGTGCAGGCAGCTCAGCAAGCAGCCTTGGCAGCCCTGGCAGCAGAGGCAGCAGCTTGGCAGCAGACAGACAGTTGAATTAATTAGAGCAGTTGCATTGGAATCAGTTGTGCAGCCAGTTTCATGGATGGATAGATAGATGGATAGATAATTAGTTAGATAGATAGATAGATAGATAGATAATTAGATAATTAGATGGATAGATAGATAGATAATTAGATAGATAATTAGATAGACAATCAGATAGACAGATAGATAGAATACAGGCAGGTCCCCCCAATACTAAGCACCAGACCTTAGTACTAATTAAAAACTACTTCATCTCCTTGCATTTACATCGTCTAATTAACAGTTCATTACTAAAACTGCTGCTTCTGTGCTGCCAGGCCAGCTCCAGGCAGGTTCTCCCTAATACTAAGCACCAGACCTTAATACTAAAAACTACTTCACCTCCTTGCATTTCCCTTTCTAAAGTCTTTACTAAAACTTCTGCTTCTGTGCTGCCAGCCTAGCTCCAGGCAGGTTCTCCCTAATACTAAGCACCAGACCTTAATACTAAAAACTACTTCACCCCCTTCCATTTCCCTTTCTAAAGTCCTTACTAAAACTGCTGCTTCTGTGCTGCCAGGCTAGCTCCAGGCAGGTTCTCCCTAATACTAAGCACCAGACCTTAATCCTAAAAACTACTTCACCTCCTTCCATTTCCCTTTCTAAAGTCCTTACTAAAACTGCTCCTCGCAGGGCCTGGCTTGGAGGCACGCATTCTTGCATGCAGGCGAGCTCCAGGCAGGTTCTTCCCTAATACTAGCACCAGACTTAATACTAAAAAACTACTTCACCTCCTTCCATTTCCTTTCTAACCATCCTTACTAAAACTGCTGCTTCTGTGCTGCCAGGCTAGCTCAAGGAGTGACCTCCCTAATACTAAGCACAGGACACTTAATACTAAAACTAATTCCACCCTGCCTTACTTTCCCTTCTAAAGTCCTTACTAAAATGCTGCTTCTGTGCGGCCAGGCTGCTCCAGGGCGGTTCTCCCTAATACTAAGAACCAGACTCTAATACTAAAAACTACTTCACCTCCTCCACATTTCCCTTTCTAAAGCTCCTTACTGAAACACACTGCTTGCTGTTCCTGTGCTTGCCAGCTAGCTCCCAGGCGGTTCTCCTAATACTAAGCACCAGACCTTAATACTAAAAACTACTTCACCTCCTTCCATTTCCCTTTCTAAAGACTTTACTAAAACTGCTGCTTCTGTGCTGCCAGCCTAGCTCCAGGCAGGTTCTCCCTAATACTAAGCACCAGACCTTAATACTAAAAACTACTTCACCCCCTTCCATTTCCTTTTCTAAAGTCCTTACTAAAACTGCTGCTTCTGTGCTGCCAGCCTAGCTCCAGGCAGGTTCTCCCTAATACTAAGCACCAGACCTTAATACTAAAAACTAATTACTTCACCTCCTTCCATTTCCCTTTCTAAAGACTTTACTAAAACTTCTGCTTCTGTGCTGCCAGGCTAGCTCCAGGCAGGTTCTCCCTAATACTAAGCACCAGACCTTAATACTAAAAACTACTTCACCTCCTTCCATTTCCCTTTCTAAAGTCTTTACTAAAACTGCTGCTTCTGTGCTGCCAGCCTAGCTCCAGGCAGGTTTTCTCCCTAATACAAAGCACCAGACCTTAATACTAAAAACTACTTCACCCCCTTCCATTTCCCGTTCTAAAGTCTTTACTAAAACTTCTGCTTCTGTGCTGCCAGGCTAGCTCCAGGCAGGCTCTCCCTAATACTAAGCACCAGACCTTAATACTAAAAACTACTTCACCTCCTTCCATTTCCCTTTCTAAAGACTTTACTAAAACTTCTGCTTCTGTGCTGCCAGCCTAGCTCCAGGCAGGTTCTCCCTAATACTAAGCACCAGACCTTAATACTAAAAACTACTTCACCTCCTTCCATTTCCCTTTCTAAAGTCCTTACTAAAACTGCTGCTTCTGTGCTGCCAGGCTAGCTCCAGGCAGGTTCTCCCTAATACAAAGCACCAGACCTTAATACTAAAAACTACTTCCCCTCCTTCCATTTCCCTTTCTAAAGTCCTTACTAAAACTGCTGCTTCTGTGCTGCCAGGCTAGCTCCAGGCAGGTTCTCCCTAATACTAAGCACCAGACCTTAATACTAAAAACTACTTCACCTCCTTCCATTTCCCTTTCTAAAGTCCTTACTAAAACTGCTGCTTCTGTGCTGCCAGGCTAGCTCCAGGCAGGTTCTCCCTAATACTAAGCACCAGACCTTAATACTAAAAACTACTTCACCTCCTTCCATTTCCCTTTCTAAAGTCCTTACTAAAACTGCTGCTTCTGTGCTGCCAGGCTAGCTCCAGGCAGGTTCTCCCTAATACTAAGCACCAGACCTTAATACTAAAAACTAATTACTTCACCTCCTTCCATTTCCCTTTCTAAAGACTTTACTAAAACTTCTGCTTCTGTGCTGCCAGGCTAGCTCCAGGCAGGTTCTCCCTAATACTAAGCACCAGACCTTAATACTAAAAACTACTTCACCTCCTTCCATTTCCCTTTCTAAAGTCCTTACTAAAACTGCTGCTTCTGTGCTGCCAGGCTAGCTCCAGGCAGGTTCTCCCTAATAGTAAGCACCAGACCTTAATACTAAAAACTACTTCACCTCCTTCCATTTCCCTTTCTAAAGTCTTTACTAAAACTGCTGCTTCTGTGCTGCCAGCCTAGCTCCAGGCAGGTTCTCCCTAATACTAAGCACCAGACCTTAATACTAAAAACTACTTCACCTCCTTGCATTTCCCTTTCTAAAGTCCTTACTAATTAAGACTGCTGCTTCTGTGCTGCCAGGCTAGCTCCAGGCAGGTTTTCCCTAATACTAAGCACCAGACCTTAATACCAAAAACTACTTCACCTCCTTCCATTTCCCTTTCTAAAGTCCTTACCAAAACTGCTGCTTCTCTGCTGCCAAGCTAGCTCCAGGCAGGTTCTCCCTAATACTAAGCACCAGACCTTAATATTAAAAACTAATTAATTATATAATTACTTCACCAGCTGGCAAGCCACAGGGCAGTTGAATTGGAATCAGTTGTGCAGAAACTTGGATGGATAGAAAGGTAGACAGATAGGTAATTAGACAGATAATGAGTTAGATAGAATAGTAAATATGTGGGTATATATATATATACTTATATATTTTATTACATATATATATAATTATGTGTGTGTGTGTTTGCTTGTTTGTTTTCTGCCAGATTTGTTTCATTTCCAGTCCTTCTGCTCGAGTCAGTCAGAAAGTAGAGCACTGGCAGCCAGTGTGATGAAGAGCGATGGGAAGGTGCAGAGCCAGGATGGCCAGGAGGAGGAAGGACAGGCAGAGAGTGTGTCAGTCAGGAGAAGCTTGTCAAACGAATTGAGGCAGGCAGCTGCTACCCCAGAGAGAGGGCAGAAGAGACAGTCCTCAAGTCCAGGTAGCTCAGTCACCAAGTTCTATCGTTTGGATTACATGTTTGGTTCTTCTAGTGAGAAGATAGCCAGGCAAGAAGTGCAGCCTCTCAGTCCAGCACAGCAGCAAGCTCTAGTCAGTTTAGAGTCAGCTGAGGACAGTGCAGCAGTAATTCTGCCACCATCGAAGAGGAAGGGAGGCAGGCCCAAAGGTTCAGGGAGGAAGCATGGAAAGCCAGCAGTTGGAGTCAGAAAGCATCGAGCTGAGCCAACAGCACAAACCAAGTTGCAGCTCCACGCAGAACTAGTGGAGCTTTGCCAGCAGCCAGGCTTGAGCAAGACCAAAGCCAGACAGATCATAGGATCGAAATACGGCTTGAGCACGACAGCAGTCAGAAACTTGGAGAAGACAGACACAATGGCTCAGATGACAGAGTTTGTCAGCCAGAGACAGCTAGGCAAGCAAGGTTTGAGAAGAAGAGGCAGCCACTTAAGCATGGAAAAGCGGACCAGCAAGGCCCAAGGCAGTCGAGTGGCTGGAGCAGGCAAGCAGCTAGGTCGCCCAGACAGATGCAGAGTGATTTGGATGGCCACAGCCTTGTGGGCTCAGTATGAAGAGAGCCAGCAACATCTGCTGAGTCTCACAGACCTAGTCAGGGACTATGAGTACAGGCTGCAGCAGTCCATACAGCACAGAGAGGGAGAGGAGCAGTTGTCAGCAGAGAAGCTCCAGGAGCTCCAGGCATGGAGACAGAAGCTGAAGACACTGCAGACCAAGAAGAAGCAGCGGGATAAAGAGGCCACGAAGCTAGCAGCCAGAGCAGGCCTGCGAGAGAGAAGCTGCCAGCAGACTCAAAACATCAGCAAGGAGGAGTTGAGAAAGAGAATGGAGGCAGCTTGGAGGCACTACGACAGTCAGCTTTACAAGGCAGCTCAGCCAGTTGTGCAGGAAGACCTTCCAGTGAGAGACAGAGAGGCTTGGTTTGTCAACAGGAAGCAAACAGTGCTGACTTTCAGTGACCAGATTCCTGTCTGGCTGAAGCCTCCTCCAGGCAAGATGCTGGTCAGCACAGTGAGACAGGAGCGGGCCCTGCAGCAGAGGGTCAGAAAGCGAGCCAGGAAGAAGCAGGCAGAGCAGTTGAAGGAGGAAGCAGCTGGAGAAGCAGCAGAGCAACAGATGGTTGCAGCAGAAGAGGAGCTTGGAGAGCCAGAGCAGCCTGTTGAGACAGCAGCCAGAAGTCCAGGGCAGGCGCCTAGATGGCGAGTTTCTTTTGTCGCCAGGCAGGCGGTAGAAGAATACTTTCAGCCAGACAAGAAGCCAGTGGGTCGAGTGATGCCTTCGATTTTGCTGGTCTATGGCAGCCACTGCAGATTGGAAAACATCAGCGAGTCAGGGCACTGGCTGGAGACAGAGCAATATGAATACCAGGGTCAAACAGCGCGCAGAGAGGCAGGACAGAAGGTTTCAGGTGTGCTCATGCGTCAGTGGAGACAGCTGAGACAGGAAAGGCCAGAGCTTTTCCAAGGAGACGAAGTGTTGGTCTGGAGTCAGCCCAGTGCAGTTGTTGACTCAGTCATATACGCTTTCCAGCAGGCACTGGAAGCCAAGGAGCACAGACAGGCTGTAGACCTCATAGATGCCTTTGTAGGAGGATGGACTGAGGCAGGCAGCGAGGCAGCCTTCATAACACAGAGACTCAGATGCTGTGTGGGGGCAGGCACAACAGGCCTCACACAGCTCACAGACATAGCGCTTGCTCAGCCAGCCAAAGCAGCCCTTAGCAGATACCACAATGACCTGAGGGACATGCTCAGAGAGAAAGCCAGACAGGAAGGTGTTACACCAACCTACAAGACAGGTCTTGCAGAGATCCTCGAGGCAGCCAGAGTGATGCACCAGAGGATGCAGCAGCTCAATGAAACCAGCGAGACAGTCTTAAGGGGAGCGAGAAGTGGAGGCTGGCTCCACTACAGGCCAGACGAGGCAGGCGACCTGCAGCCAGTCAGTGCACAGCCATGGGCAAAGGACTTTCCAGAAGGCAACAGCAAGATGGCTCCACACATGCTCTCAGACAGAGCAAAGTATGTGAAGTCAGGCAAGCCAGTGCCTTTCACAGAGGAAGAGAAGGGCCAGCAGCCACAGCCAGAGTATGAAGGCTCTTACCTGTTCTCCAGCCAGCATGGAGTGCAGACAGGCTTTTTCGTTGACATGCCAGCGGATTTTGCGATGAGCCAGGCAGAACAGCTGGCAGTGGAAGAGTTGCTGCAGCATCCAACAGTGAGGCAGGGAGACAGCTGATTAATTACTGACTTCACCTATTTCATCTTAGCTCCAGGCAGGTTCTCCCTAATACTAAGCACCAGACCGACCTTAATACTAAAAACTACTTCACCTCCTTCCATTTCCCTTTCTAAAGTCTTTACTAAAACTTCTGCTTCTGTGCTGCCAGGCTAGCTCCAGGCAGGTTCTCCCTAATACTAAGCACCAGACCTTAATACTAAAAACTACTTCACCTCCTTCCATTTCCCAAGCTAAAGTCCTTACTAAAACTGCTGCTTCTGTGCTGCCAGGCTAGCTCCAGGCAGGTTCTCCCTAATACTAAGCACCAGACCTTAATACTAAAAACTACTTCACCTCCTTCCATTTCCCTTTCTAAAGGCTTTACTAAAACTGCTGCTTCTGTGCTGCCAGGCTAGCTCCAGGCAGGTTCTCCCTAATACTAAGCACCAGACCTTAATACTAAAAACTAATTACTTCACCTCCTTACATTTCCCTTTCTAAAGACTTTACTAAAACTTCTGCTTCTGTGCTGCCAGGCTAGCTCCAGGCAGGTTCTCCCTAATACTAAGCACCAGACCTTAATACTAAAAACTACTTCACCTCCTTCCATTTCCCTTTCTAAAGTCCTTACTAAAACTGCTGCTTCTGTGCTGCCACGCTAGCTCCAGGCAGGTTCTCCCTAATACTAAGCACCAGACCTTAATACTAAAAACTACTTCACCTCCTTCCATTTCCCTTTCTAAAGTCTTTACTAAAACTTCTGCTTCTGTGCTGCCAGCCTAGCTCCAGGCAGGTTCTCCCTAATACTAATCACCAGACCTTAATACTAAAAACTACTTCACCTCCTTGCATTTCCCTTTCTAAAGTCTTTACTAAAACTTCTGCTTCTGTGCTGCCAGGCTAGCTCCAGGCAGGTTCTCCCTAATACTAAGCACCAGACCTTAATACTAAAAACTACTTCACCTCCTTCCATTTCCCTTTCTAAAGTCCTTATCTTCTAGGTTCCAATCTTTGAAGAAACCACTCCATGGCTAATTAGTTACACCTTCTGCCAGGCCAAGCACTCCATGGATGCATGCAGTCAGCCAAGTAGCCTCGCAGAAGAGAAAGGATAAAGCCAGAGGAAGGAAGAAAGGAAAGAAGGCCAAGAAAGAGCTTGTTGAGAAGTGGAGGCAGAAAGCGGGCTCCAAAGCACAGAGGCAGGCATTGGAGCAAGTCAGACCAGTCAGCAGCAAGACAGCAGGCAAAAAGTTGAAGCCCAGTGCCAAGCTCAAGTACAGTCACTTGCAGAAAAGGAAGAAAAAGCAGAGCAAGAAGACAGCAGCAATCAAGACAGCAGAGGCAGCAGAGAAAGCAGAGGAAGAGGAGTCAGAGTGGAATGGTGCCATAGGCAGAGTTGTTGGAGAGACAGCAAAGGCAGCCTGGCAAGGCTTGGTCGTGACAGTGGAGAAAGCAAAGGGCAGCCAGCTCCTCTGCCAGATACCGAGCAAGGGCAGCCAGTGGATTTGCAAGGCAGATCTAGAATGCCCTTTGCTGCCAAAGACAGCCAGGCAGACAATGGCTCCACAGCAGCTCAAGGATGCAGCCAGGCAGTCTTTGCAGGCAGATTGGATGCAGCAAGTGGATCTCTACCAGTTCGGCCAGCTGGTGACAGATGATCAGCTCTTGGCAGGCTGGAGAGAGATTAGCAGCAGACTGAAGCCAGGCAGTGCAGTGCGATGGGTAACCCCAGCTCAAAGCAAGCTAGCAGCAGAGACAGGTGCAGTTTGCAAAGCCATGGAAGACTTCCTGGCAGACAGCAAGACTTTGCTGCTGGTACCAATCCACAGCTCAGCTCCACAGCACTGGACACTGCTTTCTTTGAGCAAGGCAGGCAGCAGCAAAGAAGAACAGCCAGAGGTCCAGTACTTCGACACACTCAAGATGCAGCCAGAAACAGCCAAAGCAGCAGCTAGCACAGTGCTGCAAGTCTGTTTTCAGACAGAGACAGAGCTGCCAGTGCCATGCAACCGTTTCCACCAGTCAGACGGTTTCAGTTGTGGCCTCTGGTGCCTTCAGTACATGGAAAGACAAGCCAGAGAGTTCCTAGGATGTAGTCAGTCCACATGGCAGACAGTTGGGGAGCTGAGCCAGAAGCTTCAGTCCTGGCAAGAAGCAGTGCTGAAGCAGAAGTCTTTAGACAAGGCAGCAAAGGCTTTAGAGGCCAAGAAAGCAGCAGAGAAGCAGCCAGAAGCTGAGCTGCCTCCTTTGCCTCCTCCAGAGCAGCCTCCTCCAGACAGCAGCAAGGCAGAAGAAGCAGGGAAGACGAAAAAAAAGGGCAAGGTGGCACAGACCAAGCTGCAGCTAGGCTGGGACGAGCAGTTTGGTTGCAGCAAGTGCAAGTATAGCAAGACAGGCTGTTTGGCTTGCAACCCAGCCAAGATGCTGCGCTGGGCAGAGAAGCAGGCAGGCAAAGGAACAAAAGAGGCAGAGAAGAAAAGTAAGTGAGGCAGTCACAGTGGCAGAAAAGAAAGTCAGAACACGGCCAGAAAGAGGAGCCAAGAGTGCACCTCAAGCGAGACAGAGCCTTCCAATTTTTTTTGCTATCTCAGAAAGGCCAGACAGTCTATTCATGTGATCTCCCTAATTGGAAGGCTCTGTGCCACAGCACAGTCAGCCATTGTCATAGGCATGGTCCAAACCCAGCTCAAACAGTGCAGGCACTCAGCATAGCCTTTTGCAGGAGCTGTCCAGCAGCCAGCAAAGTGGAGCATCCAACCTTCATTTGCCATTGATAGATAGATACATGAATTAGATAGCAAATTAGAGAGATAGGTCTATGGATAGATAGATAATTAGAAAGATATAGACATTGAGATATTGGATATTCTACTATAGCAGCAAGTGCTGTGAGCTTTTGGCACACAGCTTGAGGGGTGAGTTTCCGCGAGCCAGCGTGCCAGATTGAAAAAGCCATCCATCTTTCACTAGGTAGCCAGTGATTTACAGCCAGGCAAGTCAGATCTCCAATCATCAGGCAGCGATTAGCACAACAGGTAGCTGTTTTAGCATTTTTTTTGGTGGAACCAGTTGTGCAGCCAAGGCACAGCAGACGCAGCTCTTGCAGGCAGCTTTGGCAGCCTTGCAAGACATACAGACAGAAATGCACCTGCTGGGGAAGAAGGTGTGTTGTATGGAGCTGCGACAAGCAGCTAGGCAGCAATATTCTCACTCCTACAGACAGCAAAGAATTTAGAACCCCCAGTAAATCAATTTTTACTTTCATCCCATTAGTTATACACATATCTCCTCCTACATCCACCTCCTATTTTAATTAATTACTTGACATTGACAAATAAATAAATAAAAAAAACAAATATATATATATACACCAACACAAACCCCTCCATCTTTATCTCGACAGCACTCTCCCAGGACAGCTGGCTGTCTATGCAGGCAGACGTAGACAGGCACAAAGAGCAGACAGAGAGTTGGCAGGACTGGATGGCAGTCGTGAAAGGCAGCTGGATCAGTAAAGCCAGACAGGCAGGTCCTCCTTTCAGCTGGTTGATGCTTTGCTGCCGAGACAGCTAGACAGCCAGAG
The DNA here is from genome assembly GCA_947184155.2 of Cladocopium goreaui. Lineage (NCBI taxonomy): Eukaryota > Dinophyceae > Suessiales > Symbiodiniaceae > Cladocopium > Cladocopium goreaui. Next base: position 19,323 of record CAMXCT020004583.1, on the reverse strand, counting down.
GAGCAAGGAGACAGAGGGGCAGGCTGGAATCTTGAATAATTAGTAAAGTAATTTCTTAATTACATGGGTCACCTTCTAAATAATTACCAATAGTTGCTGTTGTTTCAATGGGAAATATAAATTCAAGATTCCAGCCAGCCCTCAGACAGAACCTGGCAAAGCATGGAGCTCAGCCAGACAGTGAGCTCCAGGCAAGCGGCATGGAAAGCTGGCTAGAATCTTTAATGGGGATTGTTATTCATTAATTACTCCTAAAACCTTTACAACATAACCATAATCAATTAAATTTCTGGGATTCAATTATAAATTAAAGATTCTAGCCAGCTCAGACAGAAAGGCAGCCAGCTAAGGATGCGTAGGCAGCTAGACAGCCAAGAAGTACAGCCAGGAAGTACAGCCAGGAAGTACAGCCAGGAAGTACAGCCAGGAAGTACAGTGGCTGGAGTCTTGATTTTTTTTTTAACCCCCTAAAATTAAGGGAAACCCTTAACATAGGTGTTTATGGGATCTTCAAAATTCAGGACTCCAGCCAGCTCAGAAAGACCTTGCAGGCAGCAAGGCATGAGGGGTGGCTTTCAGGCAGCCAGACAGCGTGGTGTCAGCAAAACATGCAGGCAGCTAGACCAGCCAGGCAGCTTGGATTTGGGGAGTAGGACTAGCCCCCCTAATACTAAACACCCCGGGATGAATTAGTTTTTAGTATTAGGGGGGAGAACCCACACATGGTAGGTTGATTTTTGAATTGTTTTTTAAAGGGGATCAATTAAAAGTCAAATTGGCCAAACTGAAATTTTCGGAAATTGGAGATGGATGCCTGTTTTTAGTATTAGGGGGACGTTTAGTATTAGGAGGAAGGGATTATACAAGACTTCTGGAACCGCAGAATGATTGCGCGTCTCATGCATCATGTCTAACAGCTGTGGCGAACCAATTTCTATGCAGTTTGATGCCCCCCACGGAGGGTACCTGTGCTGATCTTGGCATTCAGCAGTCTCAGCTTTCCAGTTCGCATCTGTCTCGTCAAACGGCTCTTGCTGCAGTTGGCTGCCAATGGATTGGCCTGATACATCTTCCACAATAATCCAGAACAAATAAACCAGCATGTTGCACATGCCCTTTCCTTGCGAAACATCCCACAATGCTCTAGCCTCTAGCCCTCCTACAGATTCGCATCAAAGGGAATCAACGCATCTTTCATTTTGGCAAATGCCATCTTTCTCGTCATCGTCCAGGGGGCCTGCCTCCACAGACACCACATGGGCACCCAAAGCCAAGTACAGTGCAGTGTCCTCAAGATGGGGGGGGCCACAACTTCAAACAAAACCATAGGACAGCAAGCTCCCTGACACTATGGTGCTATAGTGCCTGAGCCAAGTCTCTAGACCTCCAGCTGTGCCAATGTCAATGATTAATGGCCGCGAGGGACGTGGTACTCGATCCAAAAGCCAATCATAGCGCCTGAGGCGTGGATGAATTGTGGTGATACAGTATGTGATGAAGAATCCATGTTTCATCTCTTTTTCAGCATCCAGCTCTATCCCCCACGTTCATCATGTGTCTAAAAGCCAAGGCTGGAAAAGGGGAGCATGGAAAAGCTTCATTCACGTCTACCGGGGTATCCACACCTCAAGGCGCAGGCCCCCAGCCTCCCCGTCGTCAGCCACACGAGGTACAGCATCTGGTTGGGCAGCAAGCCGCTCAGCTGGAAAAAGTCCTCATCCTCAAGGTCGCAAGCCAGGACCAGTTCCTGGCCCAGCACCAGTCTCACTGCTGGGCGTTTTTTTGCCTTTGACTACAGAGACATGATAGTGAGATGATAGTGACTACAATGGTGGCTCTGCACGACATTCATTTCAAGAGTGTCTTTGGGTAGGATCCATCAGTTGGCAATCATTGGCAATGGTTCTCTGAGCATCGGCTTGATCTTGTGCAACAGCAACGCTACCGTAGGTCATAGGCATTATGGTTGCAAGTGGCAAGTGCCCCGTCCAAAGAAGACTCCAACCCAACCCTCTAGCCTGAAATAGTCGAACGTATAGGTGGAGTTGGTGTGCTGACATAGCTTGCAAGAATTTGGCGTCACGGCTCAGGTGATGAAGTTCGTGAAAGAGGTAAACGACACTCTGGAAAAGACAGCCAACTGACAACGAGGCATTGATCTCATGTGGGGGACTTTGCCAAATCCGACCTCCAACGACCAGCCTAAGCTCGTTTCCATCCCCGAATGTACGGAAAAAATTGACCGGACGTCCTCGACAATCCTGGTTGGAATTTGGAAACTTTGGATTGGACACTAAACAAGTCGATGATTTCGATGTGGATAGTTCGAAAGAAACAGCACAGCAAGCCATTGCAAGCAAAGTGTTGTAGCCCCAGCATTGTGGTCTCAAAGGGTGACAACAATGCTTCGAGAGCATTGCAGAGAAGCAATTTTGGGGTCGCACCACTACCTGCGGCACTTGCCATTCGGTGTTTGGAAAAGTCAGGTTGCTGGTATCAAAGCATGGCTGCCCGAAGAGGCCCAGCACGCCCTTTGGCGCTTCTGCCAGGAGCTCTTTGGTTTTGGTCCATTGGATGCGGACATAGTTTGCACGAAAGTTCCAGGAGGACCGGCCAGGAGGCAAGTGGCCCAAAGCTGCAAAATACATCCCGTCTTGTGACAAGGATAGCTTCAAGGTAACTGGAAAATTATTTCGTGCCTCCAAAACTTCAGAGCCAGGACAAAGCTTGAAGACGATATCCGCTTGACCTGACTTTCAACATCTTTCAACAATCACGACACCATTGGTTTAACTGGGAAAAAAACAGCTTTGTCCGCCCATTTTCCACAAAAAGGGCAAGTCATTATTGTTCATTCTACGCAAACAGCCGCTGCCTTGCTCACCCTGCCGATTGTTTATGATTGTTTCCATTCATTTTTGACAAGTTTGGTAGTTGGTGCATTGAGCTATATGAGCTACTTGCGCTTTTAGTCCCATCCAACACTATCCATCATGCCTGGCAAAGCATAGCCTTTTTCCAGCACTTCCTCGCAGCTGCCCTGGCCCCTCAAGAAGAGGCATTCTGATAGCAGCGATAGCAGCACCGCTTCCACAGCTTCGGCCAGCAGCAGCCCAAACAACCGAGGGAAAATCATCCCAAGGGCCGACAGATCCGACAACCTCCATGGCTGACCAAAACCTGGATAGCTGCGGCTACAACATTGCGACTTCTTATGCGCAATAAATATATTGCTGTTATTCTGCTAATTGCTCTGGTATGTTTTGACCACCACTTCATTTATATCACTATGCTTTTGTTCGTCGGGCACTACAAAATAACAAAATAACACTTTTGACTGGGGACATGAACGATAGAAGCCAGCAAACGGACTTTGCAAGTCAAAAATGTCCTGGTTGCTGAAGCATATCGTCATGACCAATCAGCCTTTTTGTTGGCTGCTTGCATGCATGCCGAGAAAAGCTCAAACAGAATGCGACATGCACGACAAAGCAATATCGGAGCAAATTCCAGATTTGACGTTCACGTCCAAGAACAACTTGGCTTCAGCACTCCATCTTTATCATCTTTGGCGTGACGAAATGGCCAAAGGTCCAGTCATTGGTCCAATGCAGTCGAGCAGCCTCTCGTTCATAACAAATCTTGCACACGCTCCTCAGGCTGAACACTGAACAGTGCTGAACGGTGCTGAACTGGATCAGTCTGCTGAAATTACTGGATTTGGCTCCGCCAGGCGCTGACGAGGATCGATCCCTTCTCTGCCAGCTGCACAGCAGCTTTCAAGCACTCAACTTGATCCTCATTGCGGTGGCACCAAATTGTAAATTGTCCCATGCTAATCAACACACACATTGATGTTATTTGACGTTTATATACATGTTCATATATTTTCTTATATTTTCATCCATTTTCCCTGTTCACCAATGGGACAGTGATGGGCAATGTGTAGCGAACCACTGATTGTGACTGATCTTGTCACAGATGGATGATGAGCAAACATTGCGATGATGGAGTAAGAGGAGGAGGAGGAGGAGGAGCAAAGGCGCATTTGATCTACAACTGCAGCGATGTGTGGCAGAAAGGCAGGCTTCAAGTCGGATGAGAACAAAAACGATCCAAAAAACACCAAAACCCAATGGAGGTCAGTACCACCCCCAGGCACAATAAATGAGAGTAAACATGTGGTCGAGTATTAAGTGCTGGAACTCAGAATGCTACGAATCCTTGCCGCATGAATGACAAGACCTGTGGTTCAGCTAGGCAATGTGCCCTCTCACTTGCATATTGGGCGGGTTGCCCTTTCTGTCTCTATTTGCATTCTCCAACCGCTAGCCGCTACCCACAACATGTCGTCACTCCAACTTTCAAAACCGAGATGCTTCTAGATTTCGGATCTTCTCCTTCAGATTGCTAGGTGAAGCCTGTGGCAGAGCACGCGCCACCGTTTCCAAACATTTCCGAGATGGCACAAGGTGACACAAGTATTTCGAATAGACCATGACCACGATGCCTGTTGTTTGGCCATGGGTCTCTCCGTGCCGGCCCTGAGTGAGAAGAACTGCAAGACCTGCCGGTGAGTTTCAGACTCTGGCCTTGAATGTTAGGCATGGTTGGTTTATGGGGCATTAATAGGGATTCCCATCATGGTTGATATATTGGGTAGTAAAACCCCACTATTCATCGACCAATGTGATTGACACGTCCAGACTTCACTCCCTCCGCCTTCCAAAAGCAGTCTGCGATCCACTGTAGGGCATAAATTGAGGTGCTGAACACAAGCACACGCACGTAAGCCTCCCAAAGTTGCAGCATGGAAAAAGTAAACTTTGCACTTTCTACACCAGGGCAGTGATTGAACAGAACATCATCAAACATGAGTATATGCAACATTTCTTGTCCAAACTTGCTAACCCACCTGTTTCAGGTAGATCAGGTAGATCGTGCGGAGAAGAAACCTCTCAGAACTCAGCAAGTCAGGCAGGACTTATATCGGCAGACCAAATAAAATGTCTATAATTCAATGTCATTCCATAAAGGACATAGATTAAGGTCAACATTAGATCTGATGATCATTTCGGAGAAAACCACCTGTACCAGTACCGCGGTGTTTTGTAGAAATTGGCCTCAAAGTCACGACGGGGCCAATGGGACAATCAGTCTACGCCTACGCCCAGCCTTGGACTCACGCACTCTTCCAAGACCCGAAGCAAAAATCCCACGAAGAGGAAATACTTTGGAAAGCGCTGAAGCAGCGGACATACCAGCCTGACATCACTTGCTGCAAAGCCGCAAGAACGGAAAGGGGACATCAATGGTCTCAAAACTGAAGCATTAAAGCCTTCAAATGTGTTTACACACGTGACTTCAAAACTATTGCCTGGCAGGAGAGCCCAGCAGGGACAGCAGCAGGGACAGCAGCAGACACGCAACGTTGAAGGCAATGCCTTAACTGAAGCCAAGCCAGTTAGCTGAAAAAGTGAGTCTGTGAGCTAAGCTAGACCGCATATTTTTTCAAATTTGCTTCTGAATTGACTGGAGGGAATCGTAGAGCAATCATGCTTCAATGTCATCCATGCGAGGGTGTTGCAGCTGCAACACATGATGCAACATCTACAAGGAAAGGATCTGTCTGACAAAATGAGGCCTCCCGTACACGGATCTACACGGGCTGTTTGAATCAGCCGAAGCAAGCAGAAAACTGGATTGATATTTGTCCATGATATCATTCATCCCATTTCAGCGATCCTTATTTTACATTTTTTTTCAGACAGTTACTCAGTTGAAAAGGAACAGCAACAGCATAATAGCCAGGCGCAAGCACTGGCATGAAAGCTATAGTGAAATCAATGAATGCTTTCATCCAATCCGATTCCACGTACTAGTACAGTAATCACCACAGTACTGTAATTAATCCAAGAGGTGAACTTTTTGCTGCGATGCAGCCGCGGAACCACTTGTCATGAGCCTACTGATGAGCAGCCATCCAACCTCAAAACAAGCAAAGCGAGAAACACAGCGTGCAAATGTATGCGAAAATGATCGAAAATGCGAATGTGTGAATTGAAATGATGTCATGGCATCTTGTCCTTTGAATTCTTGACGCATGACTCAGGACATCCTAGGGTCTTGGCGTTTTGTTTCAAGTCTGCCGCACAACAATTAATATATTCAAACAGCAGCGGTTTGCTTATTTTTCTTGTCAACAACTGTTTCACACATTGTATCATTCATAGTTGCACAATGTCTGTTCTGAAATCTCAGCACTGGAACGCGCGGACGGAAGTCAAGAAAGTCTGAAGCGCCCGTGCCTCGTGACAAATACTATCCAATACTGAGTAAGCTGGCTTTCCGCGTGGAACTGTAAACACGTCTATAAATCGATTTTCTCAGTGCAGCTTCTAAGTGCTGGGCTTGTTCTGAACTCGACAATGCCTGGCAGCAAATCCATCATGACCATGGCCAAGACGAGTGAGGTGGGATAGCGGCCCGCCAAGCGGCCGTGCTCCTGCTGTCGGGCTGCTCCCAGCGGTCCCCGTTAGTTCTCATGATCGGCCAATGGCCATGCTAACTCCAGAATTCCAGTGAAGGGGAGGATTTCTCTTACCATTTACATCCATTTACTATCTTTTGCCAATTTCCCTCTCCTGCAGCTTTCGAATTCGTCCGCTGGGGTTTCCCTCGGTTGATCCTCCCATATCCTCCCCACCGCTTGGCTATGCTTGGCTCCTCGCTCGATCCTTGTGCCACTGGTGATGGTTTCGGTTCATCGCATGTCGATGGAGCCGCATTGCGCACGGCCGCCTGTCCTCTCTGAACAACTGATGCCCGGGGACGATTCGCCACCGTGGATACCATGGCGAGGAACGGCTTCGCCGCGAGGCCGTAAGTTGTTGGATGTTGTTGTTCTCTGTGCAGATCCTTTGGCCAAGGATGGGGAGACAACGAGGACGATGATGATGATGATGATGATGATGATGATGTTGCTATTCTTTGTTATTCCTGAATTCCTCAAATCATGTTCACGCCTGTCAGGAAAATCCCCAATCCTCAGTAGTTCAATCGTTGGCCGAAACTGCCAGTGCCAACGCACCAACACATGTTTTCTATTGTTTTCTGCTGTGAACTCGTCAAGAGCACTGTGCGGAAGTGGCAAAACGGAACCTTTTTTTTCCGCGAAAAAACACTGCCGGACAAGCGTTTGGCTTGGAATCTGGTGTGAGACTCGCGTCGGAGAGGCTGGAACCATTGTGACACCTGGAGTGACAAAGTTCAGACATTGAAAGTTTCACATTGTCTATATAATTTTGCAAGCTGCCAAAACATTGCCAACATTTTGTCTACGTGGACGTGTATAGTTCACACATATATATATATCATTATATCTCTATGTATGTACAATTCTGTTATGATTATAACTAATAATAACACTGTATAACTATAGGTCTGCACTGTGTATACGAATGTAAATGGGTATCTCAATGCTATTGAATCAATATACATTGAATACAGTAGTTTTATGCAAAGTACACTTTCGGAAATCCTTGGAGACGTCGTGCTGCAGAAGATCATCAAGGCACGACTATCCCACTTGATGCAAGGTCCATCATGATCCATCATGATCTCCAGGTGAAAGTCCAAGTAATCTAAGGTTTCTGAATTCATCTGAATTCTACCAGCTCGTATCAGTGTAGTACCCAGTGGTGCCTCAATCCTTTGAAGCTCGTAGGATCTCATTGGTACAGGCAAGGAACGGGGTCACTCGCCAGAAACCTCGATCGAAACCTGGATGCCCTTCTGCAAATAGGCAATCTCTTCCTTGAACTTTGCATTATGTCCTGAGGCTTGGAATAGCTTGGAAGCATCTTGGAAGCATCTTGGAAGCCTTATCTGGCAGCTTGGACCCACATAAATATCATAAATTAGCATCAATTTCATTGAAGGAGGGGAGCCGTGTCTCTTTTTGATTTCGGATGCCTTTGCATCGCCATTCTCAATGCTGCTATGGTAAAAGCTTGAAGTGCTGTCAGGTGACTCAAACTTGTATCTGCAAACCTTAGCTGTGACTCCAAAAGATTTGTGGCAAAGCTGAAACGTATCAGTTGCAGTTTCTCTACTGCCAGCTGCCCAAAGATAGATTGCTTGCAGTTCCTTCTATTCTACATAAATCATAATTCTATTTATATATATATATATACATATATATTATATATATATATATGTATCTTCTACATCCCTCTTTGATCTCCCCCCACTGATCCATAGAAGCAAAGGAGCGCTAGAGCACCCAAGTCCTGCACAACAAGGTCCATGATATTCGCTGCAAGAATCAATAAAAGGCACACTGAACAAGTTTGACTCTCCGCACGCACCATCCGATCCAAATGATTCTACACTCATGGTGACTGCACAATTCAATGAAGCGCTGCCAGAAGGCTTAAAGGGCTTAAAGCAGTCACCAAATGGATCCAAATGGTAGGAAGAGGATGGAAGAGGGGGAGGTCCTGCTTCACCGCTTCGAAAACCACATCATGGTCCATGCGAAACTCGAACAGTGCAAATTGAAGGGCGGCGCCTCTGGCACGCACTGCCTCTCCAAGCATCGATGTACAAACAAAATCAGCATGACGGACCAGCAACTCAACTAAAAGCCCTAAACACGAGAGACTTATGATGCACATTTCCGAGGCCTGAGAACATGTCAGGACAAGGTAAATGATTGGTGCTTTGTCATCGGCTGCTCTTTTGTCACATGACGGCTAGAGAAGGCGACAGACGACAGTATGAGCCCATTCTTCTTGGTGCCATCAGCGAACATACGAGGCCATTTGGAACTTGTGTGAAGGAAAACTTGAAAACTACGCCAATTTCAGGTGGGAAATAGCGGTAATGTGGATTGCCACTGTGATCTCTATATGGTTCTATTTTTTTCATGCCTCCATGACAAAGCTGCGATCTTTTTGCAGCTCCTCCGGTGCCAGTCGCAGGGCCTCGCAGTTGGCCCATCACCACTGGACCCCACAGAGTTCTACATCTACGTTTTAACAGAGCCCTAAAGGATTGATTCTAAAGGACTGTGGCAGTTTGCTACAGTTCCAGGTGACATTTCTTTTGAACTAAGACTATGTCTTGGGAGTCTGCAAATCTCTAGATCACCTCAAGCTCCCTCATCTAAACATGAGACAAACGGTCACGCCGTGGCAATGTGCATATAGGTGTGCATGGAAAAAAGGAGCCTGCTGTTTGGCATGGTTTTTCAAGAAGACCCATGGTTTTTCGGAGACGTCAATGGCACAGCCGCTCCTGGGGTGTGATCTTGGCACAGCGCAGCAAAAAGGCACGATCAGTGCGCAAAGCTTGGGGTGCCAGTTCCTTGTGCTCAAAGCCAGCAAGACACACCGGCAATGACGCAGGATGACGCAGGCAAGAATTGAACTAGCTGCTATAGCTAGCGGCTCATGCTGATCAGCCTATATGCTTGTCCCACATATCGCTGTGAAATGCCATGCATGAACAAAAATCAAAAATGGACACCGCATGACACCGCCTGAATAGTGAGTGGCCCATGAATCATGTACTTGACATTGCTCCACTTTAAAACCAATGGGATTACGTGGGGATCTGCATGAATTTATGGGTTCTTTAAGGGATCAAAGCCAATGGTTCAACAGGCCACAGCACACCCTCCCCAACACATCTTGCACCCAGACCCTCCCTCAGTATCACCCTTTCTTTCACCAAAAGGCTGAAGGCTGCATTTTTTGATTTTAAACTAAAGGCGCTCAATTTATTTTTTTATTATATAGAGGAAAAAACACAACATTGAGGGTTTCAGAGACGAGGGTGTTTAATCGGGGTGTGTGGAACTGACTATTTGGGAGGTATATTTGACGTAGAGGACAAGCAGTGTTGCGTATAGCGCAAAAATGTTGCTAGAGATACAAATATACGTGTATGCATATATATATATAATTAATTTTATATATCTCTATATGTATATATGTGTGTATATATATTTATATACTGTGACGATTGACAAGCTTGAAGATCAATCTGATCTGCTCAACTTGTTGCCATGGCTCCAGTGCAGCGCTTCCCTGGGGACCACCTGCTTCCACAGCTGCCAGCTGCAGGCTGGGATCTTCCTTCAACTCCTTTGGGCAGTGTTTCAGGGCAGTACCTTGCTGCTTTCGGCGACGTTCCGGTGGACTTCATGTTTTTCTTTGAGGAAATCAATGCAAACCATTCTTTTTACATTTTGTACTGCCAAATTATGCTAAATATTGGGGTCTCCTGCAAATTTCCCATTCAACTTCAACCAATTCGATGATCATGACTGTCGTGATGAATGCTACTGGTATCCGCTGGCTATGAGCAAACGAGCAGCAGTCTGACTTGATGACGTGCATGACAAAAACCTGCAAGCAAGGCCGCTCGGAAGCAAAGTTTAATTGAAGTATAAATAGACAACCCACTATTTAATTCTATTCAATACGTATATATAATATGTTTGTCCATATTCTCCATATCCAGCGTGGCTGCACACCAGCACTGAGTTGACGTTAGCGGTGAGAAAACTGCAGTAGAAGTAGCGAAAGAGATGAATAACATGCAGGATATTCTCAGATCATGAGCACAAACATGTCCTGTTGGCCAGGAGTTTTATGTACAATTCTCCTCATGGTGTCAGGGTCATGGCGTTAGTGTTGCTATGACTCAGTCATTGGGTCACCTTGTCTGAAGCAAACTCAGGAGCGACGAAGCGTAGAATGCTGCTTCCTCCAGCCACTGCAGCCTGCAACCTGAGTTGGAAGGTACCTGAAAAAATGTTTCTGAAAGTTCCAGGACTGCAAGAACACTGGTTCTTTCTCGTGCTCACAAAATTGCTGCTGAAATGGATCTGCGATGGGAACAAACGGATACAAATGGACCAAACAAGCTGGTGCTGTTTTCAACCCTTGACAGCTGAGGAGCAGAAAACTCATGCTTCGAGAAAGCGATTCGGGTAGTATCCGAATCACAGCCTCGGCCAATCACTACAACATGTACAATCAACATCAATCAACATGTAAGCAGCATATAACCAGCTACTTTGATCTTCACCCCCAGCTGCTTTGATGCTGTTTGACTACTTGTTTATTCCCCTGGGATTTTCTCTGGGTGCCTGGCTGTGTTGCTTTTGACGGCCTCGAGTGCAATGCCTTCATCCTTCTGCAGCTCCAGGGAAGCAAACTCCAGTGCCAAGCCATCCTCGGTTTGCGCTGGGGGGATCGGCCTGAATGCAACAACAATAACACCATTGCACAACAAAAACATAATATTATATTATAATATATTATGAAGCATTAAATTATATTATACTAGTATTAGATATTATATTATACATGTATTTGTAACTACTATAAGATCATACCACATATACATATAAATATACATGAATCATTGAGGCAACTGAGGCAAAAGCATCATTTTCTGCAAATATGTGCAATACAGTGATGCCAAGTTGCTTTTTGGACAGCCTTCTCCACCTGAAGACTTTTCAACAAACGCATGGGCTCCCAACGACAAAGGCCACAAAAGAACTGATATTACATAAATATACATAAATGACCTCAATAGGGGCTTGAAAAAGTTTGAACATTGAAAAGATTTGAAAAGTACCCAGCTCATTCCAGCTCTCGGTTTTGCTAAGCTGCTACTTTTCTTTCTGCACCTCAGGTCATACGACAAGTGTCAACCCAAAGGGCAACTCCGTCACGGAGCCGTGGCGTTTCGTGGATGGGAAGCATTCAGCAACTGCGTAAGGTTGCTTAAAAGCAGTCACAACTATATGCCCGGTTCCAATCCGTCTCAGAGACTCGGATGTTGATGGCAAAACTGACTATCTTACTATCTGAATTTATCTGAAGTTCATTGTTTCTTCATTGTTTCATTTCCATCAAAAGTAGGGGAGTTCGTCAGAGTTCATCACTTGTCGCAAGGCATCTCAAGGCAAAGAACGAAGCTCAGCAGAGGCAAATTCCAGGGCCAAGCCGGTACCTTTCAAGGCCTGCAGGACCACCTGCCAGGGCAAGGCACCCGGTGGCTGTATACCCTACATGTGGCATGCGCAGGTGTTACACCTGCTGAAAATATACTCAAGTAATCTCAAGATATCTCAAGATTATCTCAAGTATATTCAAGTATGTTGAAGTATTATAATATGGCCCCAGATGCCCCAGAATCATTTAGGATCCCGAAGTTTCAGACAGCTACTTGGGACCAGATGTGCTCAGGGCCTCTCGGTCACTGCGAAGCTCTGGTGACAAATATCGCAAAGCGAAGGCATCTGCTTCAATCAGTGACAGCGCTGTCTCCTTGGACCGCCAAGATTGAAGCAACTGATGAAGTGCACTGACCGAGTCGGGTTTTAAGGTGAGGAACTGAAACCTCAACAACCATGGCTAAGAATTCAACTTCAACATCCACCAGAAGTAGGACAAGGCCTTCAGGATCCTTCATATGATTTCATATAATTATTCATGTTTTTGCTCCCACACTTGTTGATTTTGGGTGGCCTTTTTCTGGCAAGACATGAAGCATGTCCCGACCTTGAACAGTGAGCAACTGTATTTTGCTGCAAAAGACTTGTCATACTGCCCCGTGCTCCGCACCTTGTCACCAAGCAAATCCGCAGAACCTAAGTATACAATGATGACCCCAAACCCCATGTCTGGCGCATGAGGCATCCTCACCCTCACACATCATGCACCTGGATGCAAGGGAATAGCAAACTCCACATTCCCAAATCATTGAGAAGCACGCAGGACCGCAGTGCATGGAAATTCCTCGGTGCCAACTTTGGCATACAGATCAAGGCTCCGAAACTGTCAGGGATAAGCTCGGCAATTTTCTTGGAGTAGGTCCAATATCTTGGGTATGACATGTATTATTGACTTGTATGAGAAGTTCGCTTCCAAACCAAAAATGATCAAGGGAGTGCACGTGGCAAATTGCCAACGCCGCAAAAGCAAACACTTTTCTGAGCATGCACTGCACTAATAGGCCTCAAACATTCCAAATTTCAACCAAGGCTCTGCTTTGTGGCTGTCATCCAAATTTCCCGCTCTTCAAGCAAGGGCGCTGCCAAATACTCCTTGGCCGTGATGAGGGTTCTGCAGTTCCATTGTTCTGCTGCAGGGTTCTAAGGCCAAAAGGAACCGCAAGTTGTACCAGCAGCTCGAGCTCATTGAATCATCATTCCTATGCAATATGCCATTCAAGAAAAGAATGTTAAAGAGGAGTATTAGGTAATTCAAGCATACCCATCCAAGACTCGACGGCATACGCATTGAATTCCAAAGCTTTCAGCATCAGATCCTCACGGCCCAGCAGTACTCTGAAACATGTGCGTGAAGCTCAGCGAAGCTTAGTGAAGCTCTCCTTGTCTGCCAGCAACTCTGGTGGGCATGGACCAAGTACCAGTCGACCTTGCGGGAAGACAGCTTCCAAAGCTGTGACTGGCTGTGGCTTAAAGCTATTTAAAGATACTAAAATCATCTAAAATCTGCCAGCAGCTGAGAGCCAAACAGCTTTCGCCCTGTTTGAGCCGTTGGAGCCTTGGACGGACAGCAAACGTCGTCCTCAAGATTCGTTGGAATTGATCCAACTTCGCAGCTTGGAAATTCAACAAGCGACTTTAATCTGAAGCCTCATCCTGAGTGATATTGTTCCTGTTGAGGATCTGTGGATGAATGATATGTCAACGCAACTCCGGTTTGAGAAATTCTCCAGCAATTCTCTGAACATATCTGGGGAAAGTCACCATGCACGATGCTAGGTCAGGTGACATCACGGTCGCTATCGGTTTGCACAAATATTGGGTGCACCCCAAAATAACATGAAATAACCATCCATTATTCTTATTCATATGGGACATAGATGGAAGTAGAGGACAATAATCATGTTTAGAGTTTTTTGGACGGGGATTTGATGGGTTTTGTTTCGATGAATTTTTGGGTACCCAAGTCTTGGATAACCGTTAAACCCCAACATTATCAAATGGACCATCCAAGAAGGTCAAAGAAGCAGGTCTGCTCTGACGACCGTCACATCGCTTGCAGCCATGGCCAGCAAGCCCTTGGGGCGGAACTTGACCAGGGCGGTATATCTGTTTCAAGTGCTGGTTGGGCTGGATTGGTTGGTTATTGGACAGCAAGTACCTGATGTCTTCCTTTGGTATGTTGATCTTGTGTGTGTTGTGATACATTATGCATATATCTCTCTCGCCTTCAGACAAGGTCTGCCTCGGCCTAAGTGTATAGTACATGTTGATAAATGCTGCATACAACAACATAATATAACATGTATATATGTATATATGTGATATATATATATATGTGTATTATATTATTATTATTGTTATTATGATTATTGTTATTATTATTATCATTATTATTATTATATAATATATGGGTGTGTAAAAAAAACTACGTTATTGCTAGGTCACAAGGTACTTGTCTTGTTGTCGGAGGCTGCGTGTGTTCTTCACTTTTAAAGCTTGGTGAACTCCGGCCGTCTAATGGTCTGAATGAAACATTCTCTCCAACTTGATGCTTGCTTGTACCTTGTAGGTGCTCACAACATGTGGCTAATTACCGGCTAGCCTATAAATTTGAAGCAGCTTTCAGGGACATGACAGGCACAGGGGCGCCATGCAACATTTCGACATCCTGCAGCAGCATAAAGTGTTTGTGCAATGACAGGCTGAACTGCTCATTAAGCACTTATGATTATGTAACCGTGTCAAACACCTGCCAATCACTTTGGGGTGCACAACCCGAAGTTAATGCAGGGGTGCTGTGGGATGCTGTAGGATGCCGTGGGCACCTGCTTTTATGATCTTTTTATGCCTACACAGCAAGCAGTTGGTGCAGCCTGTGCAGGCTGCAAGAAACATCAGCTACAAGATCATTTGCAGGTCGTCTTTGCCGACCAAAGGTTCGATGTACATGGTCACAGGCACAGGTGGCCATGCACGAAGACAATCCAATTTTCTAGGCTCTACTACAGTAAAAGATTTCCGTGCAACATAGATTCGAAGGCTCCAAAATGCATCCAAAAACACTTTCTCTTCTTCCAAGTACAAAGCTAGTCATTGGCAGTTTGGAAGCAGGGATCATACTTCAAACCTCTGTTTCTGGCTCTGCACAATCTTGGAGCCACGGAAAATGTCATGATATATCAAGTAACTTCACTGTGGCTGTCATTGACAAAAAGCTATAGTGGATTTATTCCCCGGGTTCATTGGCAACCTGCTGCAGTGTTACACACAGCAAGTAGCAGCGTGGAGGCCAGCATTTTCGCTGCCACACACCATTGGAAGGGCTCTGAACGGCCCCCCCAGCAACATAGCGAGGCAAAGAACTCCAATAAAACACGTCAGAGGTTTAAGCACCTCTACTCTCCTTCTGCTCTAAAATTACAAAAATTGTCTTGGACTGGGGAAACATTGGACTTCAGCACCTTAGTCAAATGCCAAAAAAACTATGAGATCATCAGCTGGCCAAAGTTCATCTCAGCACGGACCTGAGGAACAACACTCCACAGGAAGGGGTCGAAATTGTCAGCTGCTTCAACTGCCTCAAACACCCATAGCTGCCATAGCTTGAGGACGCTGCGCAGCTTCCCAAGCCTGTGCCGCACGTGAGATCCGGCGCGGCTTTGGTGGGCCCAGAGATGACACGGGCCTGGCCAGTGGGAAATCCTCAATTCCGGCCCAAAACCATCCAGCTTTCATGCCATGCTGCCTTGCTTGTGGATGTTGTATCCGACTTGTATCCTGTATGCTAGCATGTACTGATATACATTGATATACGACTATATATATATATATAGAGGACTATATATAGACTAGGTGTTACTATGTAACATTATACTACGAGTACCGTATTCCTTGACTTGGGTCACATGATCCCCGCAAACTTTGGCGTCCACCATCTGACGGCCGCCTCTTGGGTCGAAGCCACGGCTTGACTCCAGCCTGAGGCTTTTCTTCACTCATATTTTCTGTCCCAAGCCAGGGAGAAAGCTATTCCAAGAATAGCCTGATAATGCCTGATAGAATTCAAGCAGTTTGAGCCCTTTATTGTCCGCTCTTTCAAACGACAAACCCTAGATCCCTAGATGCATCTTGCAGCTTCTCGCTGCGATTCATGGTGCGGAAGTCTGTGGAACCCCTCTGGACCTTTCCAAGCAGCAACGCAAGCAACCCTGATCCAACACAGCACATCTCAACATCTTGGCCCAACCGCGGCTCCAAGTGACCCAAGAGACGGGCCAAAAATTCAGCCACTTCTTCGGTAACGTCCGCCACTGCGCAACTGTCAACTCCTGGCAGCTGGTAAGGCATAGCGGCATAGCCCATTTCAGGCGTTATCAGAACAGAATCATCCCACCGGGTCCCATCCGATGTGGCAAATGCAACATGTCATGTGATGAACCGGTAGTGAAAGCTATAGAAGCCCCGCATGGTCCACATTTCAAGCATGACTTCGATAAGTTGTCCTTCTTGAAGCGGCAGCCGCTCTTGGCAGAGCAACTCAGAAATGGTCCTGAAGCCGAGTTGCGTGTGTAAATGATTTAAATGTATATTACATGTATTGTACTTTAATCATAATATGTAGCATCTAGTTCCAGTATGTTCCAGTAACATACTCCAACTGTCTTGATTCGCCGCTGGGATGTCCTCGGCTGCCCAGCACTGGCTGCAGAGCCAAGTTTCGGCACCAGGGTGCCATGCACCGGCCCCAACGTGTCTGACATGAAGCTGGTGGGCTTGGCTCGATATCACATATTTATCTTACAAATCTCCATAGATTCCATAGTTTTTAGGATTGGGGGAATATGGGTATGGCTCCATACGACCACCATTTTGGATCATTTTGGAATGGTGACCAATCTTGTGGGCCCATTGGTGCCCAATTGATTGTATCAAATGTTGGAAACTGTTGACAATCAGCTGGCTTTCAAAGATTCGGAGCCAATCGTACCAATCACATATGTGGACATCTCACAGAAATCTCTCGCAGCATGGACTGCGCAAAGGGCCTTTCGAAGGCCTTGAAGGTCTGGAGGTCTTTGCTCCAGGGAAGGCCTGTCATCTTGGAGTGAAGAATCATGATGCTGCTGACGCGGCTGACGGCGACAACGATGCAACAATAAGGACAGAAGGATGGAAGGATGGAAGATGATGGAAGCACTTCATGGAAATGCTTGTCTGATTGTGCCTTGCCTTGGCTCGTCTTGAGACATTTGCAATTCCATTGAGTCTGCCTCCACTGCCTTAGCATATCTATCTTGATCATCTTGATACATCTTGATACATCTTGCACTCAGCCTCCGTAAGTCTTGACTCAACACGGCTCAGTGTCAAGCAATTTCACCGTGGCTCGGTGGAAGATCCTCTTGGAAGTTTGGGTTGTCTGGTGAGTCGTCTGGTGAGTCGTCTGGCAACTCCTGAGCACTACTAGTCAACATGATCAACATGGCAAACGAAATCAATCTCTCTCGAACATTAAACTTGCTTGGCCTCCGTGTCTGGCTCGGGATCCAATTCGCCGCAAACCTGAGCAACCAAACTCGGAACCGCTGGGCGAAAGTGCAGCAGTGAAGCATCAGCCAAGAGGCAGAAGTCACCAGAGCTTGGATTCGTGGCACTGTCCAACCAAAACCACCTGAAACACTCAAATGTTGAGCAGGACGAACACATCACAAACAATACATGCTGTATGCAAGACATGGGAATTCGCCGTCTTGCAACATCTTGCAACGCTGTGCTTTACAGAAAGCTAGCGGAAGGCTCAGCTTCAGGCTGCTAAGCAATAGGTTGGACGCCCACTCGGGGACATCCACTGCAATGCCATCATCGATCCCGTTGCGACGATCCTGGGACGGAGCCTATCTTCTGCGTAGGCAAGCAACATCAAGCAACTGGGGGTGCGCTGTGTGTAGCTCTGTTCCATCTCCGTTCCATCTCCGTTCCTTATCTTTCAAAATGTGTACATCCCCGTCCTCCTGCGCTTGTCGTATACAGCCATAGTAGGTCATCAAGAGCTCCAGTTCTTGCATCTCAATGTCCTTGCGACGTCGGCACGGGACACACTTCTGTCTCAGTTTTGGGGCACGAACCTGTGGTGATCAAAACATCACTCCAAGATACTCCAAGCAAATTGATTGCACATCGCAACGCGCCACTGAAATATAATATATGAATATGGGTGCATTTCTGCTTCATTATACCAATCTGATACCCGTTCATAGATCCCACACTACTCATGTGCCAATAGCCAAGCCACTGGCAAGGGCAGCTCCACCACAGAGCCTAGCAAGCAAAAGGGCTCCAATGTCGTGTTGAACTGTTTAAGTGCGCAAAACAGGTCAGCAGGATGAGGATGATGGGTGATACACCCATGTACCAGTGATACGTGGATGATTCGGATGATGGAGTCTGTCTGTTAATATGATGATCTCCACCTTCTATACAATGCTTGGGGCCCTCGCCTGCTGGTGGATTGAGCATCCCGCTCTTCCAACGCAAGGGCTGCTCCATGGCAAAAGCTGGGTAACTTGGGAGCGATCACCTTGAAACCTTGCCCAAGAGAAACATAGATTGATGTGTATATATATATTTATATTTATTTATATATATATATATAAATTTCCAATGCACATTCTCCACCTGAGTCATGAAACATCTTAAATGTTTGATTATGTAGTTAGTCTTTTCTATTAGTTTTTTTCAGCGCATGGTGAGGCCTGTTGATGAACAGTTGGAATCATTTGGAATCATTTGGGATCTATTTGACACTATTGCAAATACTATTGCACGCATGACATGGCATACCTTCTGCTGTAACTCTCCGTGGTATGATGCATTCTGACTGGTCGCCCTTTGAACACGGAGAATGTGAATTTGACGAGTGTCGTTCACAAGGCACTAGGGATCCACCGGGGATCACTGATCGAAGCAATTTGGACAGGCATCCCATCGGTCTTTTCCTCCGGCTGCAGGATCTTCAGAATCTTCAGGAAAGGTTCACGTTCGGCCGGGAAGCTGCGTGGCGCTGGGGTCATCACCAAGGGCTGGTAAATGCTGGCAATAATAAGCCACATTGACCAAAGATCAGTAGGTTGGAGTCATGCATGGTCACAGCCACGTACACGAAGGCATTGCAAACATAATCGCAAACGTAATGCCGCTGGCCAAGCTGTGCTAATCATGGCTGCATCGACTGCGCCTTGTAATCTGCGCTTTCAAGTTTCTGCTCTTGTCATTCTGACTTGAGC
>CAMXCT020004582.1:25000-34142 GCA_947184155.2 Cladocopium goreaui | reverse complement strand
CCGGTCTTGTCTGTGCCTTGTCTCCCTTCATTTGTCTCCCTCCATGTGTCTCCCTGAGTGGTGGTGTCCGCCTCTCCGGTCTTGTCTGTGCCTTGTCTCCCTTCATTTGTCTCCCATCATGTGTCTCCCTGAGTGGTGGTGTCCGCCTCTCCGGTCTTGTCTGTGCCTTGTCTCCCTTCATTTGTCTCCCTTCATGTGTCTCCCTGAGTGGTGGTGTCCGCCTCTCCGGTCTTGTCTGTGCCTTGTCTCCCTTCATTTGTCTCCCATCATGTGTCTCCTTGAGTGGTGGTGTCCGCCTCTCCGGTCTTGTCTGTGCCTTGTCTCCCTTCATTTGTCTCCCTGAGTGGTGGTGTCCGCCTCTCCGGCCTTGTCTGTGCCTTGTCTCCCTTCATGTGTCTCCCTGAGTGGTGGTGTCCGCCTCGCCGGTCTTGTCTGTGCCTTGTCTCCCTTCATGTGTCTCCCTAAGTGGTGGTGTCCGCCTCTCCGGTCTTGTCTGTGCCTTGTCTCCCTTCATTGTCATGTGTCTCCCTGAGTGGTGGTGTCCGCCTCTCCGGTCTTGTCTGTTCCTTGTCTCCCTTCATTTGTCTCCCTTCATGTGTCTCCCTGAGTGGTGGTGTCCGCCTCTCCGGTCTTGTCTGTGCCTTGTCTCCCTTCATTTGTCTCCCTTCATGTGTCTCGCTGAGTCCCTGAGTGGTGGTGTCCGCCTCGCCGGTCTTGTCTGTGCCTTGTCTCCCTTCATTTTACTCCCTTCATGTGTCTCCCTGAGTGGTGGTGTCCGCCTCTCCGGTCTTGTCTGTGCCTTGTCTCCCTTCATTTGTCTCCCTTCATGTGTCTCCCTGAGTGGTGGTGTCCGCCTCGCCGGTGTTGTCTGTGCCTTGTCTCCCTTCATTTGTCTCCCTTCATGTGTCTCCCTGAGTGGTGGTGTTCGCCTCGCCGCTCTTGTCTGTGCCTTGTCTCCCTTCATTTGTCTCCCTGAGTTGTGGTGTCCGCCTCTCCGGTCTTGTCTGTGCCTTGTCTCCCGTCATTTGTCTCCCTTCATGTGTCTCCCTGAGTGGTTGTGTCCGCCTCGCCGGTCTTGTCTGTCCCTTTTTCCTTCATTTGTCTCCGATCATGTGTCTCCCTGCGTGGTGGTGTCCGCCTCTCCGGTCTTGCCTGTGCCTTGTCTCCCTTCATTTGTCTCCCATCATGTGTCTCCCTGCGTGGTGGTGTCCGCCTCTCCGGTCTTGCCTGTGCCTTGTCTCCCTTCATTTGTCTCCCTTCATGTGTCTCCCTGAGTGGTGGTGTCCCCTCTCCGCTTGCTGTGCCTTGTCTCCCTTTCATTTGTCTCCCATCATGTGTCCTCCCTGAGTGGTTGGTGTCCGCCTCTCCGGTCTTGTCTTTGCCTTGTCTCCCTTCACTTTGTCTCCATTTCATGTGGGGTCCTCCCTGAGTGGTGGTGTCCGCCTCTCCGGTCTTGTCTGTGCCTTGTCTCCCTTCATTTGTCTCCCTTCACGTGTCTCCCTGAGTGGTCGTGTCCGCCTCTCCGGTCTTGTCTGTGCCTTGTCTCCCTTCATTTGTTTCCCTCCATGTGTCTCCCTGAGTGGTTGTGTCCGCCTCGCTGGTCTTGTCTGTGCCTTGTCTCCCTTCATTTGTCTCCCTTCATGTGTCTCCCTGAGTGGTGGTGTCCGCTTCGCCGGTCTTGTCTGTGCCTTTTCTCCCTTCATTTGTCTCCCATCATGTGTTTCCCTGAGTGGCGGTGTCCGCCTCTCCTGTCTTGTCTGTGCCTTGTCTCCCTGAGTGGTGGTGTCCGCCTCTCCGGTCTTGTCTGTGCTTTTCTTTTTCTCCCTTCATTTGTCTCCCATCATGTGTTTCCCTGAGTGGCGGTGTCCGCCTCTCCTGTCTTGTCTGTGCCTTGTCTCCCTGAGTGGTGGTGTCCGCCTCTCCGGTCTTGTCTGTGCCTTGTCTCCCTTCATTTGTCTCCCATCATGTGTCTCCCTGAGTGGTGGTGTCCGCCTTCCTTCATTTGTCTCCCTTCACATGTCTCCTTGAGTGGTGGTGTCCGCCTCTCCGGTCTTGTCTGTGCCTTGTCTCCCTTCATTTGTCTGTCTGCATATGTCTCCCTGAGTGGTGGTGTCCGCCTCTCCGGTCTTGTCTGTGCCTTGTCTCCCTTCATTTGTCTCCCTTCATGTGTTTCCCTGAGTGGCGGTGTCCGCCTCTCCGGTCTTGTCGGTTCCGCTTGTCTCTCATAGTCTACCCGTTTGTGTGCCTGTGTTTGGATGGTGTGACCCACTGTCTCCCATTGTCCTCCCTACATATGTGCCTGCGTTGGATTTCCGAGGTCTTGCCTCCGCTTGTCTCTCATTGTCTCCCCACAAGTGCGTCTGTCCTGGATGGTGTGTCCGCTTTCCCGAGGTCTTGTCTCGCATGGTCTTCCTTCTTGTGTCCCTCTGTTGGATGGTATGCCCGCTTTCCCGTCTTGTCTCCCCTTGTTTCCTATGTCTCCCACTGCCTCCAATTGTCTGTCATTGTCTCCCCACATGCGAGTCCGCCTTCCCAAGGTCTTGTCTCCCCTTGTGTCCCTTCTTGTTTCCCTTTGTTGGATGGTGCGTCTGCCCCCCTTGCTTTGGATTATCTCCCATTGTCTCCCTTTTTGTTTCCCTTTGTTGGATGGTGTGCCTTCCCGAGGACTTGTCCCCCTTGTTCCCCAGCTTGTCTCCCAGCTTGTCTCCCAGCTTGCCAGGTTGTCTTTCCTTCTTGTTCCCTTTGGTGTCCGCCTTCCAGCTTGTTTCCCTTCTTGTTTCCGTTTCTTGGATGGTGCGCGCGTCTTCCCGAGGCCTTGTCTCCCAGCTGGTCTCCCAGCTTGTCTCCCAGCTGGTCTTTGTTCTTGTTTCCGTTTGTTGGATGGTGCGTCCGCCTTCCCGAGGCTTTGTCTCTCCTTTCCTTAGCTTATCTCCCAGCTTGTCTCCCTTCTTGTTTCCCTTTGTTGGGTGGTGTGTCCGTCTTCCCCCTTGTCTCCCACTGTCTCCCTTCTTTTTTCCCTTTGTTGGATGGTTTGTCCGCCTTCCCGAGTCCTTGTCCCGTTTGTCTCCCAGCTTGTGTGCCAGTTTGTCTTCCTTTTTATTTCCCTTTGTTGGAGGGTGCGTCCACCTTCCTACGGTGTTGTCTCTTTTGTCTCCCAGCTTGTCTCCCAGCTTGTCTTCCAGCTTGTTTCCAGCTTGCCCCCCAGCTTGTCTCCCAGCTTGTCAACCCCTTGTTCCCCAGCTAAAATTATCGCACGCCGAGAATTGCGCAGACTCGAATGTTCACAGAGCTCCGGGATTGAAAATGATGTGTCATCTTCCACTTTCATCCTTCGATGTTTTCAACACATCCAATTTGACAGTCCTTTGCTGCTTGCTTCGAGCGTTTGGAACCAAATACTTGCACCCCCATCGGATGCTTCCTTCGTCGTTTTTCGGCATCTAGCGTTGCAACAAAGCAAGCGAAGCCGAACAAAATAAACGTATACAAAGTGGTCTGTGGCACTTTTTGCAGATATTGCAGATATTTTCATTAATCCTGTTGCTGCTATTTCATGTCTTTGACCTTGTTCCCCAAAACACTTCTCGAATTCACCCACTGTTTGGGGTCTACGGTGGTGTAATTTTAAATTTCTACGTTCAAGTAAGTAAAGTAAAGCCTGTGATGTCAGTTGTTAGAACGTACGTTGCCAAAGTCTCATATTTTTGCAGACGGAAACAAATCATGGGCCAGTCACAGTAAGTCCTTGGGCCGAAAATGTTTTCAGGTCAGTCAGGTCAAAATGGAATTTACGCGTAAAACGCGTAAACGCGGACACAAGACGCATGGCACGCAGTGCATTGACAAGAAATGGTCAGGCTTGAAACGGTATATCCCAAAGGAACTGTGTTCTAAGACGCCCAATAGACTGCTGAATGAAAAAATTGCCGAGTATGTGTACAGTTTTGTCTGGCAATCCAATACACTTGGAAAGCACCAACTCAAAGACTTAGGAAAGTTAGCGCACAAGACTTGGACTGCCTGAGGTGTTCTCCATGTCGCATGTCGCATGTCTACACGCTTGTTACGAAACATTCCAGTTTTTTGCGTTTAGGAATTGAATTTCATGATTGAACGCCTTGGAAATACGACTTAACACACACAAACCACTGTAAAACGCAGACGAAAATTAACTACTCAACAAATCGGCAGAACAATAAAACGCTGTGAGGGTCATGCGACACACAAAAAAGCAGCGAATGAAGAGGTGAAAAAACAGCAGGGCCGTTACAGGCGGCGTGACCTTGTTTTTACATTAAGATATTACATGTATACGTATATATATATACATACCATTGTGTCAACTGCAAAGGCCCAGTCTCTGCCATCCTTGGTTCGTTGGAGTTCTTCAGTGGCTTCAAGATTGTTTCTGAAGCAAGCTCTTTATATGGTGCCAGGTCACATGCAAGACGCCACTGCCTCTGCCATGAAGGTGAAGGGTGCCGCTTTTGCCTGGGAATGGATGGAGAAAACATAGGAAAGCTTTTCTCTTTGCCCATCAGCTAGATGTTGTTTGATGGATGGACAGTGGTCCTTTTTGGTTTGAAATAATTTGGAACAATGGCACATTGACCGACACTGAACGGTTTTCGTGCAACTCCAAAGAGGGGCGCATTGCAAAGGCTCATGGGCTGCCCCAGTCGCTGGTGCAATCTCTGAATCGGCTTTTGTACAGTGTTTCCGTGTTTCCCTTTTGTAGTATTTTGTAGACTTTGTTTCCCCGTACACTTAGTGTGTGAATTCCTGGAGGTCCGAGCGCGATTGACGATGCTACAGGAGCACCTCGAGGAACTGCAGGCAGTGTGTTTTGAGGATACAGGGAACACATTTCATAACGGTCCTCTTTGCGTGAGCTTTCTTTGCTGTAAGCAACTCATTTAAATCGATGCAGCCAAAAGCGAAGTGCCTGCTTTGCAAGTGCAGATTAAGTACGCTGAGACTGTCCTGGAAGATGTTCTGCTTTTCTCATAAATTCCTTGGCATTTTGGCAGTGTGTTCGGTTACTACCTATCTCGAGCTGATCAGTTTTACCGCGATTATCGCGTCCTTGTCAAAGGAAAGCAACAAGTCATCACACTGACAGACAGTTTTCTCGTCTAGGATCTGAACGATATTCAGAGATATACCAAACGACAATCTGCAGGATCATACAGAGTCCTGGTCAATGAGAAGGAACAGTTCCAATCGTTCAACAACTTCATAACACAACCTACAAAATCCTACAAAAATTTACAAAAATTAGATCTGGATTGAATGGAAAGATCGAACACTTACACTGTCGAGGTACATGTGCGCATACCTTGCCCGGTGATGGATTTAAACGTGAATCAGCTGATGTGTTCGGATATTCTTGCAGAACTGTTGACATTTGATATTGATTAACTCCTTGTTAGGATGTTAATTGACATTTGATGAAGGCAAGGTGTGGCTCTGAGTGCTTTGTGAGGCTTCGGAGACAGCGAGGCGCAGAAGATCCGGTTGGGGAGACGACAAAAAAATCAGGAGTCGTCCACGTGGCCACGGGACCCACAGAACCAGAAAGATATAAGACATATATAAGTTACATATATAGTAATTATATAGTTATATATAAGATATATAAGACATATAAGACAGTCAATGGCTTAAGGCTACTGGCCAGGCAGAGGCAGCCAGCTGCAGAGCATACTCCAACAAGTGGCGGCAACCAAAATTGATTCCAATAAACACAGGCACCAAGATGCATCCTAAGAAAGTGGAGATCGGCGTTTTAAAAAAAGTCATACTTCAAATCAGGAAAATTGAATCCAACTCACCAACATTTGCCTATGTTTGACTTACCAACGTCATTGAATACAAGGCAAGAGGACGAGCAGTACGCCCAACGCTGGATGTTGGAGGCCGTTTGGCTAAGTGACACGCTTTTGATGTCACAATTTCTTCGCAGAATCTGGGAGCATCCGCCTTTGCAATCCTTTTCTGCATCGAAGGTGGTCGCATGTGCGGCAGATAGCACCCCGCATGCCACTCTGCTGAATCTGGCTCTGGTGGACAATTGTGGTTAGAATTTGTTCGCTCTTTGAACTAATTGTCTGCCAGCGACTGTTTGCCTTTGAACTCCACCTGCAGCATGACAAGCTGACACCGAAAGAAATCCTGGTTTGCTACATCTTGAATTTACCCAGGTCTCTCGCAGGTCCTCAGCACATTCAAATTCCACCTGCAAGTGTATGTGAAGTCCGCACACCAACAGCACTCCGTTATGAAAATACATATGAAAGCAAGTGGGCCAAACAGCAACAGAACCTGGACACTGACTCGTCAACCCTGTTCCGACGTTGGTTTGGAATAGGAACATGAAACGTAGTAGCATACGCTTCTACGGACAACAACCTTTGTGCACACAAGAAAACACGGACAAATTGTGAAGTAGTCTGCAGGTTTCTGCCTTCGACAATGCAACATTCCCAAGACATGTTCCTTGGAAGCCGCAAACCCTAGAATTTTGATGGCTCATCTTTGCCGTTGGCAGTAAACATTGTCCAGTCACAAAAGGTGGCTTCAATACCTGAGTTTTCCGTGAGGTACACAGGAGGCACCCTTTTTGGATTAAGAATTGAATCTTCACTTTGTGTGGGATGTTTGCTGCTACGAATTTGTGCTTTCCTTGCCGCCATGCCTGGCTTCCTTTTTTGGGGGCGTTCTTTTGTATACATCATAGCCGTGGCCCTCCTCCTCCTTAATCATTGCTGCCAGTAGCAGTGATAATATTGCGGCGACGAGAACGACGGCGGCCAATAATAACGATAATAATATGATACTGATAAGAATGATCACCAAGCACAACAATGCTAATAATAAGGACAGTGATGATAATGATGGTTTTAGCAATGATCATCATTGTTATTCATAGAATGACAATGATAGTGGTAATATGAATAACGATTGCATAGTCATTCTCGTCATCCTGGACATCCTCATCACCCTCGTCGTCATCACCATCATCACCATCACCACCATCACCACCATCACCACCATCATAACCATTATCCTCACCATTGCCTTTGTATTTTGACTGAGTCTCATCCACAAGTACATGCCATGAATGTGGTACCTGCGTTCAAGAAAAAGTGTGATGAGTTGACCCCGGCAGAAACCAGCAAAACACGAACAAAAGCCATGTGCTTGGCACCAACGATGATACACCTGTCATTTTCACCCTGCTTGCCCTCAAGTGAAAACCTTGGAACCTGGAATTCGGTTGGCTTAATGATGCCCAAGAAGGTTTCCATCAAAAAGCTGGAGCTGAACAACCTTGAATCCATTGAGCTGTTTGGATTTTCTGGTACCACAGATGTTATTACTAGAGCCCTACGACCCTGCAAGCTGAAATGCGCCGAACAAAAGAGTCTCATGGAACCTCGGAACCCTACGAATTTGGCATCAGGTAACCCTGGAATTTGTTAGGTCATGTCCCAAGACCCCAAAACACGAGCCCACACTGGCTGAAGACCTGAAAGCATTTGGGGCAAAAGGATCTCTTTGGTCGGATCTCTCTCTTTCTTCACATCTTCAGGTCTCTTCTCTTGCGGTTAACAACACAGCTTGAACCTGTTTGCATGTCTTGTTGCTGAGTTTTGTCTTTGTATTTTCCGTGTCTCTTTAGCAATGGTTTCCCTCTTGTCTCGATGCATTTCATGATTTCAACTCCATTGTTGTACAAATGTGCCCTTGAAACTCTCTCAGCTCTGAGGCAGTCCTGCAGCCGTCTGCCTTTACTGGTAGTACTAAACCTAGCTGCTACAAGCTGAAGATGCACCCACTCCAAATGAAATCAATCGTCTCAGTGTATGTGGGCATTGAGCTTATTTATGTTTATATAATACGTAGCACCTGGACTGTGTTTGAACAACGAGAAATGAAAACAGTTCGTGGGCATCGCAGGTGTTGATTGTGCTTTGGTGGCCAAAAAGGAAAGTAGTATAAAGCAGTTGCAGCGATGCCAAATGAATTGTACTGCCGCTCAGAGCCTCCTGTTCAAACCCCCGAGGTACATACGATCATTTCCATCAGGAGTCGGGTAGCTCTTGGCTTAGGATGCTTGAGTGCAAAACTTGCCGATGGCTTCTCATGGACCTTCAGACATTCATAAACAGGTTTGTTCCTCGGATTTTTGTCTCTTCGCTCACTCATCCAGTTTTTGGTGTTTCATTCTTTTTCCCCAAACAGTTTACTGTTGGAGTCCTCAATTCTTTCTTGAGAGGCGTCCGGCTCTTTCCAGGTGGTGGTGTTCATTTGTCTCCCATGGCGGTGTCCGGCGCTCCGGATGTCTCCCAATTTCTTTCAGTCTGGCAATTCATTTGTCCTCCTTTGGCATGTATGCGCTGGGTTCCGGAACCTTGGAACCTTTTGTCTCCCACTATGTCTCCGCTGTCCCTCACAGTGTTTCCCACTTTGTCTTCCTTGTTCCAACCCGTGGCAGGGGCGGTATCATTACTTCACCCCCTTCCCCATGCATGTGCAGGGTTCCGGCAGGGTCCTGGGAACCTTGGAACCTAGTGGTCTTTGTCTTCCACATCTCCCGCAACTTCCAGTTATCGAAGGAAGTTTGGAAGTCTAACTTCCGACAATATGGACAGATGAAAAGCAGAGATGGGAAGAGTCAGAGAAGAGAAGAGAAGAGAAGAGAAGAGAAGAAGAAATAAGATCAAAAAAGAGAAAGTCTCAGAAGAAAGAAGATCCAGGCGCGCGAAAAGGTAGGAAAGTCGTGAAACACTGTGTTTTTCCAATGATTTGTGGCTCCGGAGGGTCGAAAAGTAGGCTCGCTAAAGCGGCGGGTGCGGAGCCAGCTGGCCAGATAAGAGATTAAAAATTGCACGCGCACATTTGCAAGTGAAAAAGCTAAAAGCACCTCACATTCGGAGCACTTTTGGGAGTTGAGATGCCGAAAAAGTGCACGCCGTTGTGGCGCGAAGCACATTTGCAAGTGAAAAAGCTAAAAACACCTTATGTTCGGAGGACTTTTGGAAGTTGAGATGTCGAAAAAGCGCACGGAGTTGTGGCGCGAAGCACATTTCGAAGTCAAAAGTGTAAAAAACTGACGGGCTCGGAGCACTTTTGGCCG
>CAMXCT020004582.1:0-20000 GCA_947184155.2 Cladocopium goreaui | reverse complement strand
CCAGTGTTGTCTGGCTCCACGGGTGTCTCTCTTTTTGTGTCTTCCTTCATGTGTCTCCCACTCTGGCTAGTGGTGTCCCGCTGTCCGGATGTCTTTTCTTTTCACTTGGCTCCCATTCATATGTCTCCCCTAGTGGCGATGTCCTGTTCTTGTTTCATCACGGCGTCATTTTTGATTGGTCCTCATCTTTGTTCTTTACTCCCTTTGTGTCTTCTTGTTGTCTCAGGAGTTACACCAGCATAGACTCCCGATAGCAACAACATGGAAAAATGTTGCTTGTGATTCATGCTGTTCTCAATTGATATAGACTAAACAATTGCCAACATGAGGAGCTAGTATAACTACACAAACATGCACGCAGACGCTGCAATGGGGTGTAATTAAAGAACATGTCAAATTTGCTCCAAGATGGTCACACACCCCATCCCCGATCAGGTGACCTGGACTTCAAGTTTTCTGACTGTGAGGCAATTTGCTATGATCGTTTCGAGTGACAGGCTTCACCACATGCACAATACGCATGAGGCATCCCCACACCTTTTGCGAATATGCGTTGAGTGTGTTGAATGCGTTGACAATGTGGAAACATGACTTGCTAAAAAGAATTTGGGCAATTTTGAGGCAGATGGCTCTGCTGCGGTCCGTACTTCTCAGGCTGATGGACTTTTAGTTCCGCTTCTAGCTCCTGCAAACCCAGAGATTCGGAGGTTCCGCAAAGATTTTCTTAGCCATCAAGATTTGACTTGAGTTGCTGAAGTTACTCAAGAAAAGAATTTGCAACCTGACCTGGTGACCCTCTGGCTCAGCTTGTGCGCTTTCCGAGGCGGTGCAGCGTTTGCCCTCCAAGGCACCAAACTAAACGACTTCCTTTGCGGTCCGGGCTACTGTGCAGAGACATTGCTACAAAGCAAGATGATTTAAGCGCAGGGAACACCAGGAAACCATGTTCTTAAAACTCCTCGAATCCACACCGGAGTGGTCACACACTAGAGACGATGTGTCTGGCCGCGGGGGATGATGCGGAAAGAAGTCAGAAAGCTGAAAGACTACCCGTTCCGTTTGCTAAAATAGATTGCCAGCATATACAGACATCATTGACGGCATCATATAACTCAAGATCTGCCTTTCATATCAAGGCTATTTGAAGCAGGGGCTTGAGTTCACAAGTGTGCAGTCTGATAGGCAATGCAGAATCAAAAGCGCCCTCCTCCACCTCCACGCAACTTGCCGGTTGGGTGCGGAACTCAGAGAAAGGAGTTTGATAATTTTGATATCCATACCTAGCCGTCGGATGACTTGGCCTGAGATTTTGTGAGTTGGTTTGCACGCCTCGATGATTGCGAATCACAGGGCTCAGTAACCAGTTGTTGCACGGATACAAGTAGAACCTGCACGAGGCGGGCGGCGGAAGTTTCCAGCCGCTTGGAATGCTGAGTAAAGAACAAGTTTTGGAGTTGGAGTGAAGCCTCACATCTTCTCATCTCTTTTCTGAATGCGTTCTCAGCTCTTCGCAACTCTTCTCAAGCCATCTCAGCTCGCCGCAGCTCTTCTCAATTTTTTTCAACTCGTATCAACTCCTTTCGCTTCTTCTCAAATCTTCTCTGTTCTTCTCAGCTCTTCTCAACTTTTGTTACTTCTTCTCAACCCTTGTCAACTTTTCTCAATTCTTCTCAGCTCTTCTCAATGCCGTTCAAATCGTCTCAACTCTTCTCAGCTCTTGTCAAGTCTTGCCAACTCTTGTCACCCCTTCTGAACCGTTTTCACGTCTTCTCAGCTCTTCTCAGTTCTTCTCAACTCTTCTCACCTCCTTCTCACATTTTCTCACCTCTTCTCAACTCTTGTCACCTCTTCTCACTCCTTCTGATCTTCACAAATTAAAAAATGGTTTGTGGCGACATGAGTATCAGCTCCAAAATCCGATCTCCGCGCCAAAGCGAAAGAAGGACGATTGTGAAGCACCTCTTAAAATGATTTTGAAACGAAAATTACCAGCGCCGAAGTTGAGAAAAATCGGCCGAAAAAGCACCATCGCATCCTTGAAGCAGCAAGCCCAATACATCTGCAGAGTTGCAAAGCACCATAGCGCACCGTTAACAACAACACACAAAAGTCACCTGGAGACTTCAGTTGCACTGCGCAATGACTTCTGTTACTTCTCCATTCCAGGAACATTCCAATTGGGCTCAAGACTTCTTAGCTACTTCTCTACTTCAGGAACACGCCGACTACTTTTGAATGATTTCTCTACTTCAGGAACATGCCAACTGGACTCACTGACTTCTGTCTCTACTTCAAGACAAACCAAATGGGCTTAAGACTTCTAAGCTAGTTCTCTAGTTACTTAAGACTTTTACCGACTTTTACCCTTTTAAACTATCTCTCTACTTCAAGAACATGCCAACTGGACTGAAGACTTCTGGGCTAATGCGATTGAAAACAGTCTGTAGCTCGGAGTTCCTTTGACAGTATCATCACCAGCTGAACCTTCAACAACTACAAGGAGGCTAGCAACGATGTGAGATTGAGAAAAACAATAGTTGCTGAAGTGTCAAACGTGTATGTGAGGACACCAAGTCAGCGAGCACTTTCTTCGGAAACGGAGGCAAACTGAATGATGAGCATTGTTAGCATTGCCCCATAAAAATTGCTCTACGCTTGATGACGCAGTCTTCTGGACAGCTCTAAATCACTCCCAAATAGAACATTTTGGAAAGGCACGAACTCATGTGAGGCACAGGCGCTTGTTTGTTCTTGAGCTGCTAATTCTGACTCTTGGGTCCGTATGGAAAGACAGATGTTGTTTCAATATGTTTCAATACATTTTCTTATTGGCAAGGTTAGCTGCGGAATTTTCTTAAGTGCAGCCAATCAAGTAGTTGAAAGATTGTTGAACTAAACTTGGTTGGCATTTGGCTGATCTGGCTGCCAGACCAGCCCATCCTCACGAGGCTTGCTGGGTTGAGAGGTCCCAGACACAAGTGGAGATAGACAAACTGTCTATACCAACATGTAGATAATATATGAAGTGGCAGAGAAAGTGAAAGAGACAGTGCTGGGTGGCTGCCATGCATTTGCTTCCGAACTGTTGTTTTGTTGCAGTGATGTGAAGAGTAAGAGGCGAAGCAAAAAGCTCGCTTGCACCTCTTCCGTGGTTGCCTCAGTGGCAGAGCGCAGCTGCCAAGATGAATTTTCCCTTGAATCGGGGAATCGTTCAAAATTCAAGTGTTCCTCATGTCAAAACTATGGCAAATTGAACATGTTTAAATTTCAATAGAATTCGATTCTTTCTCAGTCTCTTGCCCCAAATCCCCATGTGTTATCCTGAGAAACCATACATTTCCTCTGCAGGCCTTGCCCTTTACAGAGGCAGAGCTTTGGACAAAGTCTCATACAGGATCTATCTTGCAACACCTTGTGTGCCTTCAACTCGCGTCCTATGCTTCAGGTTTACTCCGCTAACAAAAATCTGCCACCTGATCACAAACCTTCAAACAACTGTGGTGATTTCATTCACATGCTTTGCCCAAGAGTTCAAGACGTGCTTGACACAGGTGAAAAGCACTTCTGGAAGCGGTCAGACATCGGGCTGAGAGACTGAAAAGTATCGAGAACTTGAAGTGCTTTGTCTATTTGCGAACAGCGGCAGCAGCCCGAGCAATGGCTTCTTTCTGCAGAAGTGATTGGATTTCAAGATTCTTTATTCAAAGACTCAGTTTCAGACAGTGTAGAGCAGACAAAAGTTCAAGATTTTAAAACAAAAAGGAGTAGACAATCACACACACACACACACGCGCACACACACACACACCCTTGAGACACTTTACCAAATGACAGATCGCAAACCACTTTGGTGCTTGAGCTGCACAGCCAAGATGTTTTGGATGGAAATGGGATTGAGGCACAAAGCATTTGTCGAAGTGACATATTCTGACTTTGCCGCAATACTGCTATCCGTACTTTGATAGAAGGAAATTTGGCATTTCTTGCTTTGAACAATTATCTTTGGACATGTCCGAGCAGTTAGCACGCATCCAGACACACAGTTTCAGCAATCGCAGCGACCATCTCCAACAATGTGACCGTATGCAGCAATGCTCGTTCTGCTATTTCTCATCCAGAAGCTTGGCATCTATCTCTGACGATGTTCGCAAAAAAAAGCAGGGCATGGCGGCATGACTTAACTGAATTCTCTAATAGTGAAGGGCTTTCTTCTTTTACCTTCCCACAGGCTTTCGAATCTTTTGAATCTTTCGTGCGTTGTACGGTTTCCCTGGTCTTGTCTTGGCAGCTGGGTCATCCCATGGGCATAGGTGTCCTCAGCATGCCCGGATTGAGGTTTGCCTCAGCAGCAGATTGGATGGAAGGCGGCAATTGACGAGATAATAATACACATCGGATTGCAAGATAGTATACAAGTTGATGTTTGCAAAGCGCAAGCAAACAGCAATGTTCATTCACATCGGATGTCTTATGCGAACATGTTCTCATTTTCGCACATGCAATTGAGTATGTGGCCATGTATACATATACAAACAGTATGTGTATAGATACATTATTTATACATGTTCATACAAGCATACATCCATACATGCATACATACTTACGTACATACATGCATGCATACATACATGCATACATGCATGCATACATACATGCATACATGCATGCGTACATACTGTACCTGCCTATGTACGTACATACATCCATACGTGCATGCATGCATGCATGCATACATGCATAAAAGGATATATATGTATACATGCATACATGCATACATATATACATCCATACGTCCATACCTACATACCTACATACATACCTACATACATACCTACATACCTACATACCTATATACATACCTACATACCTACATGCATACATGCCTACATGCAGACGTGCAAATATGCCTATATACATGCATTCATGCATGCATACATCCATACATCCATACATGCATACATGCATACACCCATACATCCATACAGACATACAGGCATACAAACATACAGACACACATACAGAAATACAGAGATACAGGCATACAGACATACAGACATACAAACATGCATACATACAGACAGATATACAGACATACCGGCATACAGACATACAGGCATACAGGCATACAAACATACAGGCATACAAACATACAGGCATACAGACATACAGACATACAAACATGCAGACATACAGACAGATATACAGACATACAGGCATACAGACATACAGGCATACAGGCATACAAACATACAGGCATACAGACATACAGACATACAAACATGCAGACATACAGACAGATATACAGACATACAGGCATACAGACATACAGGCATACAGGCATACAGATATACAGACATACAGGCATACAGGCATACAAACATACAGGCATACAGACATACAGACATACAAACATGCAGACATACAGACAGATATACAGCCATACAGGCATACAGGCATACAGGCATACAGATATACAGACATACAGGCATACAGGCATACAAACATACAGGCATACAGACATACAGACATACAAACATGCAGACATACAGACAGATATACAGACATACAGGCATACAGACATACAGGCATACGGGCATACAGATATACAGACATACAGGCATACAGATATACAAACATGCAGACATACAGACAGAGATACAGACATACAGGCATACAGACATACAGGCATACAGGCATACAGATATACAGACATACAAACATACAGGCATACAGACATACAGACATACAAACATGCAGACATACAGACAGATATACAGACATACAGGCATACAGACATACAGGCATACAGGCATACAGATATACAGACATACAGATATACAGACATACAGGCATACAGATATACAGACATACAGACATACAAACATGCAGACATACAGACAGATATACAGACATACAGGCATACAGACATACAGGCATACAAACATGCAGGCATACAGATATACAGACATACAGGCATACAGATATACAGACATACAGACATACAAACATGCAGACATAAAGACAGAGATACAGACATACAGGCATACAGACATACAGGCATACAGGCATACAGATATACAGACATACAGGCATACAGATATACAGACATACAGACATACAAACATGCAGAAATAGAGACAGAGATACAGACATACAGGCATACAGACATACAGCATACAGGCATACAGATATACAGACATACAGGCATACAGATATACAGACATACAGACATACAAACATGCAGACATAAAGACAGAGATACAGACATACAGGCATACAGACATACAGGCATACAGGCATACAGATATACAGACATACAGGCATACAGATATACAGACATACAGACATACAAACATGCAGACATAAAGACAGAGATACAGACATACAGGCATACAGACATACAGGCATACAGGCATACAGATATACAGACATACAGGCATACAGATATACAGACATACAGACATACAAACATGCAGACATAAAGACAGAGATACAGACATACAGGCATACAGACATACAGGCATACAGGCATACAGATATACAGACATACAGATATACAGACATACAGGCATACAGATATACAGACATACAGACATACAAACATGCAGACATAAAGACAGAGATACAGACATACAGGCATACAGACATACAGGCATACAGGCATACAGATATACAGACATACAGGCATACAGATATACAGACATACAGACATACAAACATGCAGACATAAAGACACAGATACAGACATACAGACATACAGACATACAGGCATACAGGCATACAGATATACAGATATACAGACATACAGACATACAAACATGCAGACATAAAGACAGAGATACAGACATACAGACATACAGGCATACAGGCATACAGATATACAGACATACAGACATACAAACATGCAGACATAAAGACAGAGATACAGACATACAGACATACAGGCATACAGGCATACAGATATACAGACATACAGACATACAAACATGCAGACATAAAGACAGAGATACAGACATACAGACATACAGGCATACAGGCATACAGATATACAGACATGCAGACATACAAACATGCAGACATAAAGACAGAGATACAGACATACAGACATACAGACGTATAGACATACAGGCATACAGATATACAGACATACAGACATACAAACATGCAGACATAAAGACAGAGATACAGACATACAGACATACAGGCATACAGGCATACAGACATACAAACATGCAGACATAAAGACAGAGATACAGACATACAGACATACAGACATACAGGCATACAGGCATACAGATATACAGACATACAGACATACAAACATGCAGACATAAAGACAGAGATACAGACATACAGACATACAGACGTATAGACATAGATGCACACACAAACTGCGTTTCGCAGTGAAACCAAACCAAGTGAAACATCGAGAAAACTTCCAGTGGAGCGTGGAGATAGAGAATAGTACGTTCACAAGGGGAAACCAGGGAAACCTTCGACAACATGACATTCCAATGTGATCAATATGGAGGTTTCAGGTTTGAAGGCTTCTGAAAAATCTGAGTTGGTATGTTTCTTCAGAGCCTGCTCTAGACAAAGAGAACAAGAAAAATCCAAACGAGGTGCAGTTCCTTGCCTGTTTTACTGCCTTTTGCTTGGTGTTTCCATCAGATTTTATTTCAGGGATGTGTTCGCTGCAAACCCAAACAATCCCGTACAGCCAGATGCCGAATCATCATCTAACCTTCTTACACGGAAAGAGCAATGACAAATAGTCCCGGTTAGATTTGTACCGTCTTACCAACTAAGCAACTACCTCGCATGGACTCTTGACTTGGTGCACTTCCATTGTTGCGCCTTAAATTTTATGTTGTTGTTTCTGATTGCACAGGCTGGGCAGCATCTTTACATCTCAAGCAGGTCACTGCTTGCAAGTGCTGTGTTCTTGCATCATTGTCACAACAGTTCAGCGACGGTTGATTGTTAGTTCACCAACTTTGAATGCCAGAGGAGAGAATTGGTGCTGGAAGAAGACTCAGTGGAACTGTGGAAGATTCCCCACATCACTACTCTTCTCCAAGTCCGGCAGCGACAGCTACTACAACTACGACCACAACGACAACAACGACCACATCCACTACCACTACAACCACTACAACCACTACAACCACTAGTCCTGCAATGGCAATAGCGGATGCTCCTCCGCCCAAAATATTTGAAACAACTTCCACCTCAACGACGCTTGGAACATCAGCCAAAGCCGGGACTCTGACTACGCTTGACCCAGAGGACAACGTCCTTGACCCAAACTTTTGGGGAAAAGACTTTTCAGGCGTGGGTGTTGTTGAAAGCTGACTTCTGTTACTGTCGCAAGCTTGGGTTCACAGAGCTACGTCAGATCACTGGTTTGGTAAAGTTTTGTGATAGCTATTGAAGAATGCGTTTGGAGTATACATACGCACAATGCAGCGTTCATCTTGCCTGGCTTAACCCTGCATGCATAACTCTTGTTTGCAAACAAACCTGGAGATTGATTGTTTGACGGGCCAAATCGGAGTCGAATTGTGCTACTGACCACAAAGCCAAAGTTGCCATCCAGGAACGAATGCAACGATTCAAATGGCCATATGGGAATTTACTCTGTTGCACTCAGTTCTGAGGATATCCCAGTTCCCATTACGCTGCAGAAACAATTGAACTGAAGAAGAGATGTATAGTCCACCAGCTTTGGAAACAAGTGAACCTATTCTTTGCATTCTTCAGCGAATTCATACCGTATTATAGCAGGAGTGACTAGTATGGCAGCCTGTTTTTGCAGCAGGCACGCAGTCCTGTGCCAGTGTCACCGTGTCACCGCTGCTGATGTTGAAGTTCATGCTTTGTTGTGCAGGTGTAACCGATCCTCCGACAACCAGCACGAGCACGGTGACCACGACTGAGGAGTTGCAAAAGCATCGATATCAAAGTCGGACTGTCACATGTTGCTTTGATAAAGTTGATAAATTGCTTTCAGTCAAAGCGTTTGAAAAAGTTTGCGCCATTTCTTTGAGTTGAATCCATGTATATAACTTGGTGTTTTGCCGAGCCTATATACCAGGCCTTTGACTCTTGCTTTTCAGGTCATACTGATTCTGTGGATTCATTCAAGAAGTCAGAGGTCTTAAGATGTCTTAAGTAGCTGGCAAGTGGCAGGGAGTCTTTGCAGAGAAACAGGATCTTGAGACCTGGGCAACAGAGAAATGAGTTTTGGTCAATGATGGCAGACTCCACCGAAAGCAACGGTCTTAGACATTTCGAAGATATGTTGGTTACCAGGTTGAGCTTTCTTTTTTCGGTACTGGCCCCTGTAAGTCTTTGGGGCATGAATTTAACTCTGAGCATGCATTTGTCCTTCGAACTAGTGAATGGAATTCGGGGGAAGCTTTTGGTGGGAATGGTTCCCACTTTTTGTGAACTTCAGTGAATTGTGTGGTTGGTTTATCAGCGCAGGAACTTCTGACTTCGCCGGAGCACCTCGATGCAGGGAGACTGTAAGGAAGATCCTGGAAATATCATGAGGTCACAATGAAGTCACAATGAAATCACAATGTCGATGAAAAACAGAGGAGTTGAGAAAGATTTGGCCTCGTGACATTCACAGACACATAACAGTGACAGAACATCATCTATTACCATTCAAAGCATTGAAAGTTTGAAGGTATTCAGATTGCCAATCTTGTCTGCGCATTCGCAATCGCACAATGACTTTTGGTCAAGTGGAATTTTCATGGAGGGTTCAAAACCTCAAATCATCCGCGGCAGGGATTGACTGCGAACATGTCGTGACTTCATGGTGACTCCACCTGACAGCCTGACAGCGACCTTGGTCGACTCTTTCGACTGCTCGATGCTTCGTCTAAGTGCCTCAGGTACCGTGGGCCACCTACCCTGCCAGGCCATGGAGATGTCTCTGAGGGAGGAAAAATATGTTGAAGTTCAAAGCAATGCGTCTTGCATGATCTGTTTGTGTTTTGTTTCTGTTTTATGCATGATGCATGATGATGCATGATGCATGTTTTGTTTGTAGATTTTACATGATCTCTTGACAATCTTTCATGATATTGGAGCTGGGGTTCACCATTTTTTAAAGAACCACCTTGGATCATGTTCAGATTCTTAGTTTGCTTCAAAATCTTCCACTGATCTACCTCTGCTATTTTACTTCTCCCTTTTCTAGCGCCAGGTTCGGAGACGACAATTTCACCACTCATCACCTTTCAAGCAGAAGGACGAGTTGCGGTCGTAAGAGTCTTTGTAAGAGTGACAAACGCACGAGAAAGCTCCTTTTGCATACTTTCCCTTGAGAGGCAGTCGTAAGTCACACGTAAAAATTATCGAACCACAAGAACAGCAGGACCAGGCGACTTGAAATATTGGCATATTAGAACGTCTCGATCAGCTTCAATTTCCAATCTCACCCCAGTCTTGGCTTCGATGAGAGGCTATTGTCCAGATGAGTGCAAGAATGGTTGTCCCGCTTGCAACACCGTTTGCAGAGCCTGCAGTTTTTGCAACCCGGAGGCAGACGCCAGACATTCTTGATGCTGCAGATAGCAAATAGTGCCACAAGACTGCAAAAGAAACAGAAGACAAATAGAATGCGGAACCAAAACCTAGAAATACCAGCTAGTGTTTGAGATTTGACTTTTGCTGTGATTGGCAAGACATTTAAGAGCTCAGGATGGACCATTTGAGAAGAAAAAACAGATGATTTCCCTTGATCATACTGGCCTTATATATTTATATATATATATATACAATCCATTGGCAGGTTGTTGCAGGCTGTACAGAGCCTTCCATCTGCAAGAGATGTTTCTACCGATCCTATTGATACCGTGATGATACGGTGATGATACCGTCATTCTTGGTATAGTTAGTTCCGCTGTTCCCACAGGCTGCCGGGCCGTTCGGAAAAGCAGCCAGGATCCCAGATAAATCTATCAGATATTGTAGGCTGATCAGATGTTCTTTTCAATTTTCTTTTAGACAAGCAAGAGTCTAAAGCAAGAGATAGCAAGAGTGAAAAGGACAATTTGGGCTGCAAACTGCAAGAGTAAAAGGGTGAGAAAAAAAGGCCTGAGACCTCCTGAGACCGGATATCTTTCGCACTCTGCGACTTGGTCCAGGCAGAGTACTGCAAAGCGGATGTGAAGGCCGGGCAGCTTGAACGGCTCTAAACTTCTGAATATCTGCACCTATCTGCACCTATCTGCACCTATCTGCACCTGTCTTGGCTGATCAAATGGACAAACTACCTGTTTGGTTTGGTGTGATGGGCGTGCTAGAAGCATGCGTCATGACATGGTAGACAACATGGCAGCCAGGATTTTGTGGCCAGACTAGACATACCGGGAAAAATCAGAGAGCAGAAAGACAAAAGGACATGACAAGCGGCAAGAAGTAAAGAAACAAACAAAAAGAATGGCAAATGGCTCGGCCCTACATCACCCTTACGCATATGGATTATATGGCATCTTGGTTGTGATTGTTGCACATTGTTGCAGACTTTTGATTCTCCACGGGGATTGAAAGTTTTGCAGAAAGCTTCGCAGGCGTCTACAAAAGGGCAAACACTGCATTGGACCGTGCCACCTACGCATGGCAAAGAGACAGTTGGCACCATCGAGATGGAGCGACAACTTTTGTGGATCCTTCCTCTGGCAGATTGATGGACACGCAACTCACCAACAGCTCACAAAAGAAAGGCCTCATAAAAAACATCCCGGCGGGTGGGAAACCGCGCTAGCGGTTATGTAGTATAAGCACTTTTTGAAAAAAACAACTCTTCTGGCGCTGTGGCGCCGTACACATTTTTAGATCAACATTACCTTGAATTTTCCCGGGGGAAATTAAGTGGCTTTGAAGGAACGATGTGGTATTTGCAGAGTTTTGTGCTTCTGGGATGGTGTTCGCTTTTTACTTCTGCTTTGGACGTCTTACTTCTCCAAGCGTTTGCTTAGAGCGTGGCCGGTGAGACTGAGGAAGTCTTTGTAATTTCCATGGTGCCATCGCCGTTGCCAAATTCGAATTCCTTGAAGCAACTGAGGGTTAACAGCACCACCTTTGCGTGCACTCCAAGAACTTGATACTGCACCTTTGGAAAGTTTCCTCATACCATCGATACATATCGATACCACTGGTGTGCACAAGCAAGGTACCCCATTTCTTTCTCTTCTTGATGCAAAAGATGCCCTTACTATGATTGCAAGATTCATGAATCATATTATTTTCAGAGGTGAGTTTAGGGTAGCATGGGGCACCGTCTGTCACCAAGATGTTTTTGCGACCATGCTTGTGGGTCGTGAGCACACATTTCAAAGCATCACGTGTGTACGCAAGTCACATGAACGTTATTATCCCACCCCGCACCACCCAACCCCCAATCACTGACGTAGCAGCGTAGCATCACGTGTGTACGCAAGTCACATGAACATTATTATCCCACTCCACCCCACCCAACCCCCAACCACTGACGTAGCAGCAGCGTAGCATCACGTGTGTACGCAAGTCACATGAACGTTATTATCCCACCCCACCCCACCCAAACCCCATATTCAAAAAGTAACACGACTACACGCGCGGTTTTCCACCCGCTAGCAAAAACATGTCACCTCGCATTTCTTGCCGTTTTCGGACAAGACTCTACGAGACTGAAGAAAAGCGTGAAACTATGGACGCAAATTGCAACATCAGGAGGTTCGCTGCAGAACTCCTTGCTTCGAGGTTTGGTTCTCAAACGCAGCTTGGTTGCAATAAAGGAACGGTTCAGATGCAGAAGGCTGCAGGCATCAGCACAATCGGAAGCAGATCAGTTGCAGGTCAGCTGCACATCAAATAGATCAAACAGATAAAAAGTGGGTAGCCAGACATGGCTGGGCCTTGCTACTTCACGGTTCTCATGGCTGTTTTTTTTGTCGGCCATGTCAAGATCCATGTCAGAGCACTTTCAGCTTAAGGCCATTGGGCCGTTTGAAATCAGATACGACTTGGAGTCGCGTAGTCGAAAGTACGGAAACATGCAGCAACATACATCAACTAGTGCTTGATGAAGCTATGCATATGTAGAAGGGCTGTAAGCCCCCTCGTGTCATTTTTCACATCGACCTTGTTGCGATGCTTCGGTCTGTTCAACCCATCAGATGCCCAGCTCCGGATCGTCGACTCGTCACTTTCAAGAAGACCTCAAAAAACGTCACAAGAAACACAGGAACAACGGGGACAACTTCATGGGTCGAAGTGTCGATTCAACTGCGAGGTCCCCAGCTTCGCAAGCTACCAGACCCAGATTGTTCGAGACACCGAGCTAGCCTTGCCCGAGGCAGTGGAAACCGAACTCCAGCTCAGCATGCAACCATTGGAATCATTGGATTGAAATGATACGAAATAGAAACGCCCGCTTATAACCTTTGTAAGATTTTGTAAGTCAATTCATATTATGTGATTGTGTGCATTTGTATACCCTTGTATGGAACAGAGAGAGATCAAGGCTGGGAGTGCAATCGTCTCACTTTGCCCACAACAGGTGGAAGCCTTTGCTTACGCCAGGGTGAGAGCTTTGCAATATTCTGAGGCGAGTCACAGAGTTTGCCACAGGATGCATTGCCAATTTAGCTTCCTGAGTTCGCAGTTTGCAACGGTTTTTGCAATGGTTTTTGCAATGGTTTTTGCAATGGTTTTTGCAATGGTTTTTGCAATGGTTTTTGCAATGGTTTTTGCAATGGTTTTTGCAATGGTTTTTGCAATGGTTTTTGCAATGGTTTTTGCAATGGTTTTTGCAATGGTTTTTGCAATGGTTTTTGCAATGGTTTTTGCAATGGTTTTTGCAATGGTTTTTGCAATGGTTTTTGCAATGGTTTTTGCAATGGTTTTTGCAATGGTTTGCATTGATTGTAATAGTGTCTCTTCTCGACAGTGATTCTGAGAGTGACTTCAAGCTTGCACTTGCCCCATGTGGTACAGGTGTCGGGTGAAGCAGCCCACAGTGTCAGGGATCCAAGACCGGTGACCGCCAGTGCCGTTGCAGATGGTGAAATGATGTGAAATGATGTGAAATGATGTGAAATGATGTGAAATGATGTCAAATGTAAAGATATCTGAGATATTCATATTCTAACGTATGAAGTCTTGCGAAGCGGCCTTGTGGAACGGCCGTGTGGCCAAATGACGGCTGAGCCACCGACTAGTCACTTCTGACAAAGCGACCAAGACCCACCATCCACCAGGTCCAAGATCCATCAAGATCCATCAAAATCCATCGTTTGTGTTCTTTTCCTTGGTCCCTTTGTTTCGTCACGGAGGCATGGAGCAATACGATCATTTGGGGCGATGACTCTGATGAGGCAAGAGCATCAAGGATCACAAGCGCGACATCATGGATCAGTGACACACATGATGCAAGCATGACACATTTTTGACGCCCTGCTGATCATGTTACGACGGGCTGAAAAAGCAATGAACATTTGGTGAACTCCACTTCAAGTTTCTGCACACAGTATCTCCATGCAATCTATACTTTCTTCATTGCATTGTCCTGATATACACGCAGGTATCACCCCTGGAAGAGTTCTACCTACTTTTTCGAGGGACTTGTTGTCACAAGCATGCGACATGTGACCT
The DNA here is from genome assembly GCA_947184155.2 of Cladocopium goreaui. Lineage (NCBI taxonomy): Eukaryota > Dinophyceae > Suessiales > Symbiodiniaceae > Cladocopium > Cladocopium goreaui. The sequence goes on along the minus strand of CAMXCT020004582.1, from coordinate 5,345 downwards.
GTTCTTGGGGTTTCCTTGATAGATGATAGTAGTTGTGCTGGTAGTGGCAGTGGTGGCGCCAGTGGTCGTAGCTATTTTTTGGAGTGTGGGGGGAGAAGAAGTGCATGTAGCTGCCCTGGATGTGGACATAGTACGCATGGATACGCATGTTATCTTGCGAAAACGGTTGTATGGACCTATAGTATATAGTCGCGGACAGGTTATAAGCAGATTTTCATCTGCTTATCACACCCCCAAAACACTCAAAAACGCTCAAATAAGGATCTGCTAGAATGGGGTACCCTTAAATCAGACCTGTAATAAGCAGATTCCCATTATGTGGGAATTGGTGAAATCGGGAATCTGCTTATTACAGCAGATTTGGTAGTACCACAGTGGGACCAGCAGCAGCTGCCGCCAAGATATTGCAGAAGCAGAATAGGATGTTTGCAAGTGTGTAGGCCACTGTAACCCATACAAACACTATATCAACTGTACCAGGATGTAGAAGGTACTTTCATGTACTTTCAGTGACTTTCGCTTTTGACCCCCTTTTGTGCCTCTGGAAGAGGCAACGATTCCTCCATCTAGCACAGCCGGAGCCTACAGTCTGGAGTCGGCCCAAGTTTGCTAATTATTCAGATATATTCAGATATTCATTCATCGCACTTTACATCGATTTTCTTGTGTTTGCTTCGCATTACAGTAGTAGATTTAGCCTTGAGACGTCAAGTAAAGTGATTCACGTTATGTATTCTAGAATTGCTACCAAAAAAAACATGTTTTCTTTGGCATCAAAATTTGCAAAGACAATATGAGGGAAACACTGAAGACAGTTTTATTTCTCTTTTTTCTTTTGGTTTTCCTGTTAATTTCTCGGCCTTGTTGGCAGATTTGACAGTCTCGTTTTGATACCCAGGTCACGACTCAAACCTTTACCACTGCAACAACTGTGACAGTGACAACGTTCACCATCACCACTACAGCTACGACTTTGCCGGCTGGGTTGCCCACAACCATGTCCCTGACTTAGCTGTCTTAGGTGTCAAGATCTGTCAAGTGACCAAACTGAATCAAACATGTGCTCGGTTTCAGGATCCTCCCAATCCGATACAAGCAAATACTCGTTCGCGCAAGGTTCAGGAATGTTCCATTCTTTTTCCTTTCAGACCGAAACAAAGTTCCAAGATGTTGTGACAAGAACTTGGATAACTTATGAATACTCATGATAACTTGGCCAGTATGTCAAGTGTTGCACCAAGGGAGCCCATGTGGTTTCTTCCAGAAGGGCAATTGCCGGAGTCGCCTGAAAAAGATGGCGATCAACCTGATGGCATCGAGGCAGTGCCGGCAGTGCCGGTGCGGCGAAGAATACAGTTCTGGTTAAACAGGTAAGGCTCAACTGGCTCAACGAAAGTCGAAATATGATTCCATTCTCGAACCCTTAATTCCCTTAATCCTTTTCGTCGACATGGTTGAAATTTCTCAAAGACCCCTTTTCCAAGGTGGGAATCATGTATGCAAAACGGTTCAAAATGTATTTGTTGAAAATCCACATGTGGCTGTTTGCAACAGGCAACGATTAGCTTTGCTTCAACACCTCAGGCAGATGAGTCCTCAGCAATGCCATGTCAGAGTGTCACATTAGGCTGACCAGATGCTGATCAGATGTGGTTACCACTGCGCGCCACAGAATGCGAGCCCGTCTCTCGCAATACCAAGAGCACCCAAACACACCTTGTGCCAATCCAGCCCAACTCCAACTACAATTCAAATAAAACTCACGACAAAAAGATACAAAAACAATCATGAACCTTCCAAGTTCCGGGCTTTGAGCCTGAAGAGGAAGTGATAGCGGTGCTTCATGTAGGAAGCATGGATCAGCGCGTCAAGTTTACATGCAAAGATGATCAAAGATGCACACTGAACTCCAAAAGATGTTGCGAACTAAAAGCACAGCAGAAATATGCAGGCAGATCCTCGACCACTGATACAGTAGGCTGCCGTCTTTTCACGTTCCATTTGTTTGCAGCGTTTGCATTGTTTTGATACTGTTGCGTACGCATGTACACATCAACAGATTGACATTTCATTTGTATTGTGATGATTTGTGATGTTTTGTGATGATTTGTGATGCTTGAAGTGTCGTGGCACTTGCAGGATGCAGATGCACACTTTTGCTCATGCGCATGATGAGGTCCTGGGCATGAGTTCTGTGGCAAAAACGCAGGCTTTGCAGGCAGCAAGTCTTCAAACCACCGAGTCCAGCTGTAACAGAACTGGAAGTTGAACATTTGTTGTGACTGGCTGTGCGACTTTGGGTTTGGAGCTGCAAGATCAATTCCTGCACAGCATTCTCACAACTCAGCTGGTACAAGGTCTTGCTGATCCCCGAAATTCTTCAAAGCAGTTCAAACCCATGAAACCATATGAAACCGCTCCTGAGCGGAGACGCCAAAACTTGAGCTGATGCTGTTTAGATCCTTTGGAGATCTTTGGAGTCTTCATGTTTCACCTTACATGGCCAACTCAGATCCAATGTCCAACGTTTTGATTCTGTGTCGATTCTTGCCGATCCTTCTGCCTGTTTTTCTTTTGTTGCAGATCTTGCGCATTTTGGAGGCAAGCCTTTCCTCCATGCTGGAAGTGCAGACTGGCAAGGCTTTGTTGGGACATGAGCAGATGGGAAACGATTTGTGGTGATGCAAACATGATGGCTCAACGAATGCGATGCTAGAAAATGAGCACTATGAGAAAAACTTGACAGATGAATTGGAAAGATAGGACGCCTCTTGCAATACAAGACCTGATAGATTTCAACAATTCCCGCAACACCCACCGCCAAAATCTATCAACAAACTTGGGTTCCCAGGGTCCTGGGATGCAGCAATCATTTTGTTATCAGCAAACGTTGCAGCAAACAGTTTTTGTTCCCTGCGAAAGTCATTTTGGTGATTTTGTTATCAGAAGTTTTCACCGTTTCAACTTTTGACCGGGGGCAGAAGTCCCTCTACCCGGTACCCGCTTTGTGCCAATCCCTTGCCTTGATTGCCTTGATCTCTCCAACACAACCTGATGTGTGACTGGTGTGTGACTGGTTTAGTCCCCTACATTGGCAAGTCAGGCAATGTCTTTGGGTTCCTTGCTAAAAGACATTTGATGTTCAAGGTTTTGACCCAGCGATCACAATAATCACCCACGCATTCATCACATCTCCATGTTCGAAAGCTCCTCAATTCAATCAATTCATCTTGAATTTCTTGCCAAGGTGAAGGTTCTGGCGCTCCGAGCAGCCAAAGTATTGCTGCCTCGCCGCACCCCCAAATGATTGCTTTGAACTTTGAACATCTTTGAACTTGCAATCTAGCAACTTTTTTAGATTTTCATGGAAATTCTGTAGGATTTGGTTTCGAACCTGGTCTCAGATGACATCCGTCTGAGGCGACCAGAGCCAAGTGAGTTTTACGCCTTCGCTCCGGTCACGCCGGTTAATCAGCATGCAGCACTTGACGGGCGAAGTGCAGGTCTGGTCAAATGTCAGACATTCCAGTTGGAGCATGACAAGAGCTGACAAAGAATTGTCTCCCGTTGTTTGCAAATGTCTGAAGCACATTTGGACATGTGTGGAGAACTTACTCAATTGATTGTCGCAGTTGACTCATTGAGTACTTGCGTGATGGCGTAGCGAGCAAGAACAATGTGGATTTAACCAAAGGGTCATACTTGCCACGGTATTCCCGCTTGTTCCCCACTTACCTCCCATTTGACTCCCACTTATCTCCGAGATGTACCTTTCTTGTCCCTTTTGTATTCGTCAGCATGCTCACCCTGCTAAATCCAAACTCAGCACGTCTGCAGAGCGCTCCCACTTTTAGAGACTGTTTATTGTTTATTTCCTATTTATGAAAACCGCCAACCGCCTCTTTCAAAATATGTCAGCCAACGAAGGGGGGACAGCCACTCAACTCAGCAATGCAAGGGGCAGGTTTGGAAGCCCGTTGCCAACAGATTCTTTGCATTGCAAAGTGAACATAAAGCAATTGCTCCGTTGTACATCACCTTAGTCTTACTGTATCTTACTGCCACAACGGAAAGGCGCTATCACAATACAGCTGTTTTCATTCTAAGCGCAGGAATGTGCAGGAGAGTTGCGCAGTAATCTACTCCTCCACGTGATTGCAGACGTAGATTCCACAATCGAGCTTTGCTGCCAGGCAGATTTTGTGGTGCTTTGTGCTGATGCCAAAGAGCGTCACACCATTACAGCAGCAATCCAGGCTGACAGAGAAAGAGAAAGAGAAAGAGAGAGAGAGGGAGAGATCTTATTCAGTGTAACTTCAATAAGGACTTCTCGCGCACAGTGTTGTTCATGCTTGTCATTTGGCCACCTTTACACATGTGGTACACTTAAATGATGCATGAGCTCTGTCAAAGCAATGGCATGACTCTGCACAAGAGGTGATAAGAAATGCTTGCAACCTCTTGCAACTTGATTTCTTTCTTGTTTGCACTTGCAGAAGGGGTGCTTTGCTCTCGTCGTGCTTTGCTTTGAGGCCATTCTGCTGGATGAAAGTGCCAAGCAGCGGTTTGTCAATGCTTTCAAGGCAGGGTTGACCAGTGGAAGTGCTGCGAGATCGTCCTCAGCGACCTTCTGACAACATAGAACGTGTGGAGATACAAATCAATGAATATTACTAGGCCGAGGTCGTTTCGCATCTTCAAAATTCTTCAAATATGTCCATTATTCCATTCATTATTTCATTATTTTCATTCATTCTCCAACAATTTTTGGATCAGCTGCCTGAAGGCATTGTCCAACTCGCCCGTCGAGGTTGACAGCGTGCAATGCGCAATGGTCGATCGGTGTCTTTGGCATGTGAGACTGCCTCACAAAGTGTTTATTAGATGTATTAATGATTCAGAGTGGCTCATATAGGACTCCTGGAATGTTCAGCACATCCATGCTTCAACAACATGCCATATGTTTTTCAGTAACACAGTAGCATGCCACAACCCCCCACCTGTAGCCTGGCTGTTTTTCTTTCCCTCTCGCAAGTTCTCAAGTGATGCAGTTGCCGAGGTACCGTAGCAAGAGGTATCAGATGAACGGTACCGTAACGTTTTGGGGCACTCTGTGAATCAATTCGCTTGGCTGGAGCTTTACGTTGTTTAAATCCGTCCGGAGCTTTGGCTCTGCTCGAAGCGGAGCCTCTTAGAACCGTAGAACCCTAGAACCGTATATCCCTAGAGGACCACATTGGCTGGACATTGACTTTGTCCTGTCTGAAGATGACTTCCTTCCACCATCCTCTACTTCTGAGCATAGACGGATTCATGAATTATAGCAAAGCACCCTACAACTGCAC
>CAMXCT020004581.1:20097-32597 GCA_947184155.2 Cladocopium goreaui | reverse complement strand
TGTCTCTCTGTCTCTCTGTCTCTCTGTCTCTCTGTCTCTCTGTCTCTCTGTCTCTCTGTCTCTCTGCCTCTCTCTCTCGCTCTCTCGCTCGCTCTCTCTCTCTCTCGCGCGCTCTCTCTTTCTCTCTCTCTCTCTCTCTCTTCTCTCCTCTCCCTTCTCTCTTCTCTCTTCCCTCTTCTCTCTTCTTTCTTCTCTCTTCTCTCTCTCTGGCTCTCTGGTTCTTGTGTACCCATATATCCACCTAGCCACCGATCGATCGGATAGGGTAAGGAGGGCCAAAAACAGGCTTAGAAAGGTGGGTTCGGGCGGAAAAAATTCTAAACACATATGCTTAGAAAGGGCTGCCTAGGCTGGAAAAGGGGCCCCACTTAGAAAGGGGGTGAGGGCTCACCAATGGAGGAAAAGGACATGTCTTAGAAAGTAGGAAAGGCAGCTAAGAAAGTCCAACCCACAGGAAGGCAGCTTAGAAAGGGGGCGGCTGGCTAAGGGGGCATGTTGGACCGCTTAGAAAGGCGGCAGCTCACCAATGGCTTAGAAAGGAGGGGGGCAGCGGGGGCTTAAGGGGGCTTAAGAGGGGGCTTCAGGGGGGGGGGGGTTATCAAGGGGGTGCAGGGGGGGGGTTCAAGGGGGTGCTTACAGCGGGGCTTCAAGGGTGGCTTCAAGGGGGGTTAAGGTGGGGCTAAAGGGGGTGCTTGGGCTTCAAGGGGTGGCTTAAAGGGGGGCTTGAGGGGGGCTTCAAGGGTCGGCTAGCTAAAGGGTGCCAAAAACACGCTTAGAAAGGCGGGTTTGGGTGGCCAAAAATGCCCAAAAGTATGCTTAGAAAGGGTTGCCTAGGCTGGAAAAGGGGCCCCGCTTAGAAAGGGGGCGGCTCGCCAGTGGAAAGGCAGCCTAGAAAAGGGGCCGTCTGAGGGGGGGGCAAAACCCACTTAGAAAGGGTCGCCTAGACTGGAAAAGGGGCCCCGCTTAGAAAGGGGGCGGCTCGCCAGTGGAAAGGCAGCCTAGAAAAGGGGCCGTCTGAGGGGGGCTGGGGGGTCGCAAAACCGGCTTAGAAAGGGTTGCCCGGGCAGTCTAATTTAGAAAGGGGGCCAGGCGCAAGGAAGAAGCCGCTTAGAAAGGGTCAGAAGGGACTGCTAGGCGAGGAGGGCCGGCTTAGGAAAAGCTAGGTCCGGGCTTAACGAAGGACAGGGGCAAAGTTAAAAGGTAGGCTTTCTTAGACGAAAAAACTTAAGAATCAGAGATTAGGGCGTGACCCCCCCAGAAAGAGAAAAGGTTTTACTTTCAAGGGTAATGATTGAGGCCCAGGTTTGCCTTGGGCGCCAACCTGTGTTGGCGGACCCTAAACCCTAAACCCTAAACCCTCCCTGACAAGGAGGGAAGCCTTTAACCCTAACTTCCCAAACCCTATCCAGAAGCCTCAAACTTTAACCCTAAAACCTCTCTGACAATGGGGGAAGCAATGAAGCCCCTGATTCACGAATCAGGTGCCATCACCCTTCCCAACACCCTTCCCCTACCTTAAACTTTAACCCTAAACCTTCCCTGACAATGGTGGAAGCTTCAAACATCACAAACCCTAAAATCACAAACCTTCAAAAACCTTCAAATTCCTCGAGTTTCTATAGGTTTTTCACTGGAGCATTGTCACAGAAAACCAAGAAACACAACCTAATTCTGAAGATTTTCTCTCTTAGTCAAAAACCTTCAAAATCACAAACCTTCAAATTCCTCGAGTTTCTATAGGTTACCCCCCCCATTTAAACCCCCAGCAGAACTATATCACCAAACCCTGCAAAAACCAAGCCCTAAAACCACCAAACCCTAAGACCACCAAACCCTAAAATCACACACCCTTTAACCCTAAATCCTTTAACCCTAGAATCCTTTAACCCTAAATCCTTTAACCCTAAAAACTTTCACACTAAATCCTTAACCCTAAATCCTTTAACCCTAAATCCTTTAACCCTAAACTCCTTTAACCCTAAATCCTTTAACCCTAAATCCTTTAACCCTAAATCCTTTAACCCTAAAATCCTTTAACCCTAAATCCTTTAACCCTAAAATCCTTTAACCCTAAATCCTTTAACCCTAAAAACTTTCACACAAACCCTAAACCCTAAACCCTAAACCCTCTGTGTGTAAAAGCTTCTGTGTGTAAAAGCTTCTGTGCGTAAAAGCTTCTGTGTGTAAAAGCTTCTGTGTGTAAAAGCGTCTGTGTAAAAGCGTCTGTGTGTAAAATGGTCTGTGTGTAAAGGTGTCTGTGTGTAAAAGCTTCTGTGTGTAAAAGGGTCTGTGTGTAAAAGGGCCTGTATGAAAAAGCGTCTGTGTGTAAAAGCGTCTGTGTGTAAAAGCCTCTGCGTGTAAAAGCCTCTGTGTGTAAAAGCTTCTGTGCGTAAAAGCTTCTGTGTGTAAAAGCCTCTGTGTGTGAAAGCGTCTGTGTGTAGAAGCTTCTGTGTGTAAAAGCGTCTGTGTGTAAAAGCGTCTGTGTGTAAAAGGGTCTGTGTGTAAAAGCTTCTGTGTTTAAAAGCTTCTGTGTGTAAAAGCTTCTGTGTTAAAAGTTTTTCCAATCTATTCTCTCCTGACTTGGTAGCTTCTTGTTTGGAACAGTGGAAAATTGTTTGTGGCCAACTCTGGAAACAGCCCATGCTGGCAGTGACCAGGGGCGAATCCATGCACGTGCTCTTCCATTGCTTTGGAGGCATCAATCGAAGTGCTGGGGCTTTATGTGCTTGGCTCGTCGTGGGCTACAACTACTCTGCAGAGGATGCCGTCCAGTTGCTGCTTGAGAAAAGACCTTCCTTGCGCCCTTGGCACAATCGCCCCTATGTCTTGGAGGCTTTGTGGAAGCTGGAAGGTTTGCGCGCCGAGTGGCACATGGAACTGAGTGCGGCGGGCACAAATTAATTTGCACCACTGTTCGTCTGGAGAAACTGTTCGTGGCGAACGTGCAAAATCAGTAGCCAGCTGTTTTTGTCTGTAAAGACTGTTCGTGACAAACATGTGAACTCATTAGTGCGACCAACAATTCAAAAAATGGAAAGTGTTCATCTACATGTGTTTGTGTGATCAAACTCGATGACAGACGATCTCATCTTGGTACGAGTGAAGAACTAAGCATGATCGTGCAATCTGCAATTTCTGAGGCGACTTTGGTTTGGGTCTGGGTTTTTGATGGATGTTTTTGGTCTTGAAGTAAATCAAATTAGTGCAAAGTGTTCAGCGCTGTGCTGTGCACTAAGGTTGGCACTTCTGAGCCACGACGTTTCACTGCGATTTCAAAGCATCATTTCGTGTTGGTATGTGTTCTAAAAGCGTCGGCCTGTAAAAGCGCCTGTGTGTAACGGGTTTTGTCCATAAGAGCGTCTGTGTGTACAAGAGTCTGTGAGTAAAAGTTTCTGTGTGGAAAAGCGTCTTGGTGTAAAAGCTTCTGCGTCTAAATGCGCCTGTGTGTAAAAGTGTCTGTGTGTAAAAATCTCGGTCTGTAAAAGTGTCTGTGTGTAAAAGCTTCTGTGTGTAAAGGCCTTTATGTGAAAAGCGTCTGTGTGTAAAACAATATGTGTATAAAAGGGTCTGTGTATTAAAGTGTGCGTGTGTAAAATGGTCTGTGTGTAAAAGGCCAGTACCGAAGAAAGATGCGAATTTAATGAGGTTTCAAATATACAGGACAAGCTCATGCAAAATTGATGAGGCTTGACAATGAAGCTCATGCGGGATAAAACGAAGATAAACTGAAGACTTCCCTTTTGGCTTTTTCCAGTTACTGGCTTGAGGGATTTCCGAACATTCGTGTGCCTCTTGGCAGGCGGTGAAAGCCTCCATTATGGCCCGCCACTTCTCTCCCGGCGCGGCGGCAGTGCAGCCTACGGCGGCCCCGACGGCGGCGACAGCCACCGCCCAGCCTGTGGTGCCTCGGAGTCAGCAGGACGCCAGTGCAATGCTTGAGCCTGCTCTCTGAAATCTTGTCACGACTTGGATGCGGCCATACTACCGCCTTATCTCCCACTTTGTTTCTGACTTTGTCTCCCACTTTGAGTATCACTCTCTCTCCTAATGCTTTGTGAGATCTTGTTACGGCATGGATGCGGGCTTCTCTTCCTTCTGTCTCCCACTTTGTCTCCCTCTTTGTGTATCACTCTGTCTCCTAATATTTTGTAAGATCTTGTCACGGCATGGATGCGGGCTTCTCTTCCTTCTGTCTCCCAGTCTGTCTCCCACTTTGTGTATCACTCTGTCTCCTAGTGCTTTGTGAGATCTTGCGACGACATGGATGCAGCCTTGTTTGCCACCTTGTTTCCCAGTCTGTCTTTCACTTTGTCTCCCACTTTGTTTCCTAGTGCTCTGTGAGATCTTGCCACGACATGGATGTCTCTTACCTTGTCTCTTACCTTATTTCCCAATTTGTCATGCACTTTGTGTCCCACTCTGTCTCTTGGTGCCCTGTGAGATCTTGTCACGATATGGATGCGGCCTTGTCTGCCACTTTGTCTCCCACTTTGTCTCCCACTTTGTCTCCCACTCTGTCCCTCAGTGCTCTGGGAGATCTTGTCACGTCATGGATGCGGCCTTGTCTTCCACCTTGTCTCCCGCTTTGTCGTGCTCCACTTTGTCTCCCACTCTGTCTCTCAGTGCTTTGGGAGATCTTGTCACGTCATGGATGCGGCCTTGTCTTCCACCTTATCTCATGCTTTGTCTCCCATTTTGTCTCCCGCTCTGTCTTCCGGTGCTCTGTGAAATCTGTCACAACATGGATTTCTTGTCTCCCACCTGTTTTTCACTCAGTCTCTCACTCTGTCTCCGTGTGCTCTGTGCGATCTTGTCACTGCATGGATGTCTCCCACCTTGTCTCCCACCTTGTTTCCCAATTTGTCTTGCACTTTGTGTCCCACTCTGTCTCCTAGTGCTCTGTGAGATCTTGTCACGACATGGACGCGGCCTTGTCCCCCACTTTGTCTCCCACTTTGTCTGCCACTTTGTCCATCACTCTGTCTCTTAGTGTTTCGGACATAACACAAAAGACGCTCTATGGACATAACGCAAAACACTGCGCAGACCATAATCAGAAAACAAAGAAATCTATGCGCATGACGCAGAGATGACTTGTGTTGTTTGGGACCTATGCTGGTGTAATTGAACAACAGCACAATGTCACCTGAAGATTCCCAGATAGAGAAGGCAATCCGTGTATTGAATTGGTTGGATGTTGTTTGCAAAGGCCAAGCTTCTGTTCACCTGCTCGGTCCGCCAAGCCAGGCTGGCCGCCCACCGGGCGCCCTTCTCAGTGGGCGGCCAGCTCTTGCGGCAGTCTGAGCACACACAACCGCTCACCGTCTCGCACGCCTCCCCTGGGTGGCTGCCGCCAGGGAGGCCTATGTCGCCTTTCGGCGACCGCCAGGGCGACCGGGCTGCCCATGCACGCCCCCCTGAGATAGAGCGGCTAGATATTCAGATCTGAAGATATTCTGAGGGTGAAGGTTCTACACATGCATGCCAAATGTAAGCCAATAGAGGGTGACGTACTCAACTCACATTCTCATGAAAATATTGTCAAAATTTTTCTTCCGAACCCAGACCAACAAGCTTCAAACTTTAACCCCGAAACCTTCCTGACAAGGGGGGAAGCCTTTAACCCTGACTTACCAAGCCCTATCCAGAAGCCTGACACTTTAACCCTAAAACCTCCCTGACAAGGGGGGGAAGCCTTTAACCCTAACTTACCAAACCCTGTCCAGAATTGTCCAGAAGCCTGAGACTTTAACCCTAAAATCTCCCTGACAATGGGGGAAGCCATAAGATTCCTGATTCGCGAATCAGGTGCCATCACCCTTTCCAGCACATTTCCCCACCTTAAACTTTAACCCTAAAACTTCCCTGGCAATGATGGAAGCTTCAAACATCACAAACCCTAAAATCACAAACCTTCAAAAACCTTCAAACTCCTCGTGTTTCTATAGGTTTTCACAGAAGCATTGTCACAAAAAACACGACCTAATTCTGAAGATTTTCTCTCTTAGTCAACAACCTTCAAAATCACAAACCTTCAAATTCCTCGAATTTCTATGTTACCCCCCCCCATTTAAACCTCCAGCAGAACTACATCACCAAACCCTGCAAAAACCAAGCCCTAAAACCACCAAACCCTAAGACCACCAAACCCTAAAATCACACACCCTTTAACCCTAAAATCCCTTAACCCTAAAATCCTGTAACCCTAAACTCCTTTAACCCTAAAATCCTGTAACCCTAAACCCTTTAACCCTAAAATCCTGTAACCCTAAACTCCTTTAACCCTAAACTAATTTAACCCTAAATCCTTTAACCCTAAATCCTTTAACCCTAAAATCCTTTAACCCTAAATCCTTTAACCCTAAAATCCTTTAACCCTAAAATCCTTTAACCCTAAAATCCTTTAACCCTAAAATCTTTTAACCCTAATTCCTTTAACCCTAAAACCTTGGCCCCTGCACACAGAGGCTTTTACACACAGACGCTTTTACACACAGACCATTTTATACACAGACGCTTTTACACACAAACGCTTTTACACACAGACACTTTTACACACAAACACTTTCAGACACAGAGGCTTTTACACACAAAAGCTTTTACACACAGAAGCTTTTACACACAAACTCCTTTCCATACAGACGCTTTTACACACAAAAGTTTTTACACACAGACGCTTTTACACACAGAAGCTTTTATACAAAGATGCTTTTACACACAGGCCCTTTTACACACAGACGCTTTTACACGCAGACACATCATCACACAGAAGCTTTTACACACAGAAACGTTTATATATATAGTCAGGGACGGGTGGTAAGCAGAAAAGGACGCCCCCCAAGAATTTAGCAGATCCATTTTTTTGGGGGGGAAACTTGTCCAGCACCTGCTTACTGCAGTCTTCCCGGCAACATGTCACCAATAACCCCAAACCTGCTTACTGGGGGTGCGTGTGGTCAGTAGACACCGGTACCACACAACATTCTCATATATGTAGATATGTTTGCAACGATAAACATATGGATGTATTTTGTGCCAATGGCAAAAAACATGTTTTTTTTGCCAAAATCTGCGTTTTTTTTGCCAAAATCTATTTTAAAAATGTTTTTTCCATCCAGTGAGCAGATTTGAAACAAAAAACGATTTTTCCGTTCACTGATTTTTTCTTGTGTACTTGACAAATTAATTCAAATATATGTCTTTTTCCGCGGTGCTCGCCCATTGTGTTTCCCCGTTATTTCAACCCCCGGTGCCAGGTTTCCCCAGCTCAGAGTTGTCAATATATAATGTGTCCATTGTTTTTTTTATATGTTGTTCACCATGTTTCATGTTTCATTGATTGTTCGATGGTTTTTATGTTTTTCATGGTTTTCAGTGTTTTTTCGATTGTTGTTACACGTGTTTCATCATTTTCATTGATGTTTATATACGTATGTTTGTCTTTTATCATTTTCATTGGTTTTTCTATTGCTGTAGAGTGTTGTATATGTGTTCCATCATTTTCCATTCATTGTTCAATGGTCCTGGCATGTTTTCTTTTCATATTTGTTCCATCATTTTGCATTCATTTTTCAATGGCAATGGTTCTGAAAAGTTTTTCGTCATTTTGTAGTCGTTCTTCAATGGTTCTTATATGTTTCCCAATCTTTTTCATCGATTTTCAATGATTTTCTAAATTAATGCAAGAGAAGAGGCCCAGCCCAGTAAGCAAGATTGTGGATCTGCTTACTGCCCCGCCCTTGTAGACAGAAGCCCTAAAACCGAGAAAGTGTCTTGGTAGATAAATTGTTTGGCTGTAAGATGGCATAGTTCAGAAGAAACACGCAGCCTCATCGTTTCATTTGCTTTTGCGCTAGTGCAGTTGGTTGGGCAAATTGATGCTGAAAAGCATTGTGCAAAAGGACTTTGGTTGGAAAAGCTTAGCCACAGAACCTAGACATACCAGATCCAGCCGAAAAAGGCAGTTTCTGACAGTTTTACAAAAGGAAGCCAAAAGGGAAGACGCATCCGCAAGATGACTTTTGAAAAGACTTGGAATGGTAAAAAGGACAGAATATTTTTTTCAAAAATCCTGGAACCAAAAAACAATAGGCAATCAGCTCCCAGCCCCAGTAAGCAGATTGTGGATCTGCTTACTGCCCCGCCCTTGTAGACAGAACCTCTGACGTGTCGTGGTAGATGGATTTTTAATATTGCATGGAGGGGTGGTAGCATATTCAGTAGAATATATAGAATATCTCCACGTAGTGCCACACAGCCTCATCGTTTCATTTGCTTTTGCGCTAGTGCAGTTGGTTGGGCAAGTTGATGCTGGAAAACCTTGTGCAAAGGACTTTGGTTGGAGAAGCTTGGCCACAGAACCTAGACATACCAGATCCAGCCGTAACAGGCTGTTTCTGACAGTTTTACAAAAGGAAGCCAAAAGACGCATCCACAAGAGGACCTTTGAAACCTTTTCAAATACTTGGGACGGTAGAAACCACACAGTAAACCTTTCCAAAATCCTGAAGAACAAAAAACAATAGGCAATCAGCTCCTAGTCCCAATAAGCAGATTGTGGATCTGCTTACTGCCCCGCCCTTGTAGGCAGAACCCTTGATGCCGAGAAGCTGTCGTGGTAGATGAGCTCTTTGATATTGTATGGAGGGGTGGTAGTATATTTAGTATAGTATATAGAATGTGTTTACGTAGTGTCACATAGTCTCATCGCTTCATTTGCTTTTACGCTAGTGCAGTTGGTTGGGCAAATTGATGCTGGAAAGCCTTTTGCTAAAAACTTTGGCTTTGGTTGGAGAAGCTTGGCCACAGAACCTAGACATACCAGATCCAGCCGTAACAGGCTGTTTCTAACAGTTTTACAAAAGGAAGCCAAAAGGAAAGACACATCCACAAGAGAGGAAGCCAAAAGACGCATCCACAAGAGGACCTTTGTTTTTTTTCAAATACTTGGGACGGTAGAAACCACACAATAAACCTTTCTAAAATCCTGAAGAATTGGAAAAAAAAGTAGGAAATCAAAAATACAAGAAAAGAGGCCCAGCCCGAGTAAGCAGATTATGGATATGCTTAGTGCGTCGCCCTTGTAGACAAAACTACTGACACCGAGAAATTGTTACTGCAGAGCAGTTTTGGGTGTAAGATTGCATGGAGGGGCGGTAGCATATTTCAGTATCAAATGTAGTTATTTGTTTCTTTCTTTCTTTTTTTCTTTCTTTCTGTTTGTTTGTCTGTTTTTTTTCTTTTCTCTTTATTTTACTCTCTTAGAAATGTCCTGTTATGTTAATGCTAATTTTACCTTTCCTGTTTTTTACTTTGATTGTGCGTTTTCCTGGGGACTGGAAGTTTTAGATTTTGTTTTTCTGTGAGGCATGGCTTTGTTTTTAAATTTTGTACTTCTTTGTATGGTTTTACATGTTTTTTTAATTATTTTTGGTTGTTTTCTGAATATGTTTTTAATGTGTTTCCTACCTGTTTCAATAGGGGTGTGGTAAGCAATTTTCATTAATTATTGATGATAAAACCGGAACCTGGTTACTGCACCCCTGAAATCCAGAATTTTCCCCAAAAGTGCAAGAATCCAGGCTTTTTAGGGTGTGGTAGGCAGGAAAATTTCTTCTTACCACCCGTCCTTGACTATATACACAGACGCTTTTACACACAGACCCTTTTACACACAAACGCTTTTACACACAGACGCTTTTACACACAAACGCTTTACACACAGACGCTTTACACACAGAGGCGTTTACACACAGAGACTTTGCCACACAGATGCTTTTACACACAGACGCTTTTACACAGATGCTTTTACACACAGAAGCTTTTACACACAGAAGCTTTTACACACAGACGCTTTCACACACAGAAGCTTTTACACACAGAAGCTTTTACACACAGAAGCTTTTACGCACAGAAACTCTTACACACAGAGGCTTTTACACGCAGACTCCTTTACACACAGACGCTTTTACGCGCAGACGCTTTTACATACAGACCCTTTTACACAGACGCTTTTACACACACTTGCTCAGAAATATCTTATCGAATTACTGATGTGGAATGCATCGTAGGTGCAAAAACACTTCAGTTAAACCTGACAGGAGTAAATGAAAGATCAGTAGTGAAAACCTATGCGGAGGAAATCTTACAACTCGTTCTGATGTAGCACATTCATCCTCAAATGATAACGGAAGTTCAGATTGCGAAAACCGTGCAAAAAAGGAATTGGAAGACCGATTGGTCGACATGCCGATTCTTGGCTTGGCCGGTCGCCATTTCTGAACATTGACATCGAAAAAATGAAGCAGGTACGTCACAGTGATCAGCCGTGATATCCGCATGCACTGTGGCCGCTTCGTTGGACCATCGCTCACAATACATGGATGGTCCCCCTGCAAAAAATTGAGTGTTAGAAGTTTTGCATCGATTCAGATGTTTCACACACACGCCCCGCTGCCGCGGGGCATTTTAAGGCCCCGACGAATGAGATGAAGGTGAACATGAAAGGAAAGTGGAAATGAAATGACGATGAAGATGAGATGACAATTACTTAACCGGAACACAAGAGGTGGAAAGCAAAAAGGAAAAGGAAAAGGGAAAACACCAACACCAACACACCTAGCCCAAAACGGGCAAACCCTGAAAGGGCAAGGGAAAAGAAAAAGCGGACGGACGACGGGCCAAACGCAAACCAGAGGAGGGGGGGGCGGACAGAAGCGCCTGACACAACCTACAAGGCGAGAGCCAAAACCTACCTCGGTACGCGAAGGACCCAAACCTGACCTAGAAGGGGAGCACGCATGAGATAGGGGGCCAATGGGGAACTAGTTGATGAAAAGTACTGCGTCCACATTGCATGCAAAATTTCGTGATAAGGCTCCAAGGCCCTCGGCATTCATTTCACAACCCTCTGGACAGCTTACGTGTTCAACCCCTGAATTACGTGCACAATTGAACCTCACCAACGACCATAAAAAGAAAGAGTCACCATACCTGCAGGAATGTCCTGATGCCTCCACATGGTCACATGTCATGTTGAAAATTGTCGAGCTCCGTACTCTCTTGGGCAAAGTTGGAAAGGGATTGTTGTCGCAGCTTCAGGCTATGCAGTGGCCCTCTTGTGAAAGTGGTGAGTCCCAAGTACAGCGGGGCAGCTGTTTAACACTCACTCGACCGACGTGTGAAACCCTGAAAAAAGGCCAGCTGTTTCACTTTACTTAGATGAATTATCAATTCAAAAGTGTAAATTCAGAGGTCGTTTCAACGTGTCAATCTTTAGCCTGGGAAGGCTTTCCCCGAGGGGTTCATGCCACCCTGACGAATCCAGCATGAATCACACACTTGCTCAGAAATATCTTATCGGATTACTGATGTGGAATGCATCGTAGGTGCAAAAACACTTCAGTTAAACCTGACAGGAGTAAATGAAAGATCAGTAGTGGAAATCTATGAAGGAAATCATTACAACTCGTTCTGATGCAGCACATTCATCCTCAAATAACCATGGAAGTTCAGATTGCGAAAACCGTGCCACAATAACAAAGGAATTGGAAGACCGATTGGTCGACATGCCGGTTCTTGGCTTGGCCGGTCGCCATTTCTGAACATTGACATCGAAAAAATGAAGCAGGCACGTCACGGTGATCAGCCGTGATATCCGCATGTATTGTGGCCGCTTCGTTGAACCATCGCTCACAATACATGGATGGTCCCCCTGCAAAAAATTGAGTGTTAGAAATTTTGCATCGATTCAGATGTTTCACACACACACATTTTCACACACAAAGGCTTTTACACCCAGACGCTTTTACACACAGAGACTTTTACACACAGACGCTTTTACACGCAAACACTTTTACATACAGACGCTTTTACACAAAGACAATTTCACACAGAGAGTTTTTTTACACACAGAAGCTTTTACAAAGAGGCTTTTTTTACGCGGACGCTTTGACACACAAACTCGTTTACACACAGACGCTTTTATACACAGAAGCTTTTACACACAAACACTTTCACACGCAGAGACTTTTACACACAGATGCTTTTACACACAAACACTTTCACACACAGAGGCTTTTACACACAGACTCCTTTACATACAAACGCTTTTACACACAGACCCTTTTACACACAGACGCTTTTACACACAGAAACTTTTACACACAAACGCTTTCACACCGAGATGCTTTTACACACAGACAATTTCACAGAGAGAGGCTTTTACACACAGAAACTCTTACACAGAGGCTTTTTTACACAGACGCTTTTACACACAGAAACCTTTACACACAGACTCCGTTGCACACAGACACTTTTACCCACAGACGCTTTTACACATACACACTTTCACACACAGAGGCTTTTACACACAGAAACTTTTGCACACAGACTCCTTTACACACAGACGCTATTACACGCAAATGCTTTTACACACACACTTTCACACACAAATGCTTTTACACACAAACGCTTTAAAAAAAGAGGGCCATATAGGATTT